>NMUC01000067.1:0-141926 GCA_002319055.1 Knufia petricola | reverse complement strand
CTCACCCCACAGGGTGAGTTCAAGCGGCGACAGCTCACCCACTAATCCGGAACGAGAAGTTCAATCGTGAGAATCTGGGCGATTATCTATGAGTATAAAGTACTTTAAACTTTATTATATAATCTACTAATTAAGACTAAAGAAATTATTATATAGCTACTTCTTATTCTTTACGTTATTTATAACTTAAAAATAGTACTTATATATCTCTAACTTAAAAAGAATATATTCTAGTATAGTACGATCCTTATCGTTCTTATATATAAGATAATCCTCCTTAAAAACCTTATCGTATTTAATAGCGAATAAGTCTATAAATAGATTAACGTTTATACTCCTCTTCTTCTTTTAGTTCTACTATTCCTCTTTACTAAATAGCTTCTTAAAGAGCTTCTTTTATTCGTTCTTTATTAATTAATCTTACGTAGTAGGCGAGTGCTTAAATCGATACGAATCTAATTTATTAGTATTAACTTATAGTTAGTCCTTATATCGCTATTAGTTATATAACTTAGTTCGCTATAATTAATCTAGTAAGCCTCGCTTTATTATATAATAAATTAACTCTAACCTCTTCTTAAAGGCTTATTTAGAGATTTTCTTAACCTAGAGTTTTATAGTATTACTAAAGTTCTTTAAGTATTAATAGTATACTTTAATACTCTTTTTATTAATCTTATTTTACTTAACGATTAAACCTACTTAAGTAGTATTATTAAGCTTACTCTTTAACGCGACTAGGAGTGCTATTAGTAGCTATAGGTAGTAGCTATACTTTGTCTTTTTAACTAGCTTAATAGATAGGGCATTAAGGGCCGATTTTATCTTAGTAGATTCTTTAATCGGTTTAACGATATCCTCTTTAGCTTTCTTCTTCTCTTTACTAGTAACCTTTATAACGCGAGCTCTCTTAGAAGAACGAGTAACTCGTTTTATAATTAAAGCCTATCTCTTATCTAAGCTAGGCGATCGTTCGCGTTTAGAGCTAGGTTCGTTTTCGGCTTAAGGCTAAAAATAAACTTAGACTATAGCCTTATTCTTAATTATTATAGCCTCGCTAGTATTTATATCTTCGCTATCTAGAATATTATCTTCGTTTACTAGACCTTTATTAAAGTCGTTAATAACCTTATCGATATTAATATTATCGTTATTTTCTTTAATAAAGCTATACTACTTCTCTTACTCTCTTTAAGTTACTACTTTTAATAACCGAAGAACTAGAGCTTAAGAGCTTCTTAGATCGTTCTCTTTCGCTCTTAATAACGAGCTAAGTTCTTTAATCTAGCTTAAAGAAATATCGCCTTCGAGAATATAGTTAATCTAGCTATCGCTTTAAATATAGTAGTCTATTTAATATAGCTACTCTTTTATAAGTATACTTAGGATTACTTAACTAACGTTTTTTTAGTTTATAGTTAAATTCTTTAAATCGCTCTTTCGATTCTTCTTAGTTATTCGTTAATATACTTTATTATTTAGTCGCTTCTTTAGCTTACTAAACTTAATATCCTTAAGTACTCTCTATCTAATCTTACTAGCCGTTAAGGCTATCTACTTTATAAAGCTAATAGGGATACTAAATAGCTAGTAGATTTCGGCTACTCGAGCTAAGATTTTCTTAAAGTCCGCTTAATCGTATACCTTCTTAATTTTCTTATATATATTAGTTAATCTTTATAATTTCTTTATTTATTTTCTTATATCCTTCTTTATCTTCCTTTACTCTTTGATATTATAGCTTTAGTATTAGTTATTTATCTAGGGGTTTTACTTAAGATAGCGTAGAAGGCGATATTAAATTAAGTAGATATATCCTTCTTTATCGAGGATTATATTTTATACTTTTTAAATTCGTATAATTTATTTATCTATTAAGAGGGTTAATAGATTATTAATAATATCGCCTACTAACTCGATTCTACTATTAATAATAATCTACTAGCTATTAACTTAAGCGGTTACGATATCGATTACTAACTATAGCGCCTAGTTAGCTATTATAACAATAGTTATTTTAACTACGTAGCTAGAGTTATAGTATAGTTACTGTCGTCGCTAATAAGTCGTAGTAGTAGTATTAAGTTAGTTAAGTATTAGAGAAAGTAGTAGGTTTACTAGGAATCTCTATTAATTATTTCTAGCTTACTACTTAATTATAACCCTTTCTAATTAGCTTATTTACTAAAGTAAAGGTATTATTATAGAGTAAAAGTATTATTATAGAAAATTTTATCTCGCTATCGTCCTCCTCTTAGTCTACTAATAGTCGCTATTAACTTTACTATCTTTAGTCTCGCCGTTTATAGTCTTAACGTTAGTAACTAGATATTATAATTTATTTTCCTTCTTTCTCTTCTTCTCTCTTTCCTTCTCTCTATCTATAATTCTTAGTTAAAGAACGAAACTACTACCGATAAACGAAGTAGATATAATAAAAGAAATCCGCCTTTAGTTAATAAGCTACTACTTAAGAAACAAGATCCTTATTATACTTAACGGCCTTAAGTATTTTCTAAAGGCGCCCTTAAGAGCGTATAAGTAGCTAGTTTAACTAAGGAATATCCTTCTAGCCCGCGGATACTACTAGTATATTTATAAAAACTTAAGGTCTTTTTATACTAGCGGCTAAGTACGTAGTAATAAGATCCTAAGTATCTAATACTTCTCTCTCTTCTCTTTTAAACTTAATAATCTCGTCTTATTATAAAGGCTCTCTCTTCTTCTTCCTTTACCTCTAGACGAATAGCTTTAATCTTAATTCTATAAACGTTCCTTAAAGCTATGCTTCGTCTAGTTCCTTTAATAGGTATATACTTCTTTCTTCTACTACGTCCTTTACCCTATATAGGCTAAGCTATTAAAAGGATAGCTTTTAATCTCTTAATATATTAACTTTCTTCTAATAGTTATAAAGAAGTACTAGGGTTTCCTTCTAAAAACGGCCGAGTTAAATATTTTATATTATATTAAAGGCTTCTTTATTCTACTCTTAACTTTAATATAGATAAAGAGCTACCTCTTTTATATTTTTCTTTCTTTTCTCTAGGATCCTCGCTTTTATTATAATTAAATCTACCGTAGTTCTTATCTCGTCCTAATTTATTACGGCCTAGGTAGATACTTCGAGCTCGATAGGTAGAATAGGCTAGTTAGTAAATTCTATCTTATAAAGCGTTAGACTAGTTAACCTTCTTATCGTTATTCTATTCGCCTATAGCATCGTATAGAGGTTCTTAATCTACTTCGTTAGCCTATTTTTTATCTTAGATAACGCGTTTATAATAGGCGTATAACCTCTTTTAATTAGGCCGTTCGCTTCTAGATAGTAAGCTAAGACTACTACTCTTTAAATACTATACTTCGCGGCTAGTATAGCTAGAACGCTCTTATTCTTAGAGCTATTATTTACTACTAACTTTCTAAATATCTTATACCTATAGATAACGTTCTCTTAGAGGAATTTAGTAACGGCTTTACTTATCGTAGAAGCAAGTACTCTTATTTTTATTTAGTTAAAAATATCGCTTCTTACTACTACGAGATAAGTCTTCTCGCTATCCTTTAGTATATAAATAATATCTATTTCTACCTTCTCTTACTATATATCTATCTAGGTAGGAGTTAGTTCTTTTATATAGCGAGCGTACTCGCGTTTTTAATACTTCTTATAGCTACTTTAATATACCTTAACGTCCTTCTATATATTTTCTTAATAGTATTTATCTATAAGGCGTTAATACGTATTCTTCTTTCCTTTATAACCTACGTTATTATATATCGCTTAAAGTAGGTTCTACTTCTTTTCTTCGTTATCTACTACTTATCTCGGAAGCTAGTACTTTACGGTTTCCCTTTAAAATAGATATCTTTTCTTTATATAAAAGTTCTAGGCTCTTTTATAAAATATCTAATACTAACTCTAAGAGTAATTATTTCTCTTCTTTATCCTCTTTTATAGAAATACTATAATCGCCTTTAAATCCTCGTTATACTTATTACCTAGTAGTCTATCTTTATTAGCCGGCCCTAATACGGATTTCTTATCTCTTTCCTTCTCTCCTTCTCGTACTTAAATAGGGTAGAGCTTAATTAAACGTAGCTATTTATCGATCTATTTCTTAATATCCTCCTCTTACTCTCTCTCTTATATATTCTTTCTAGTCGCTTTATAATAAGATAGGGCGTTAATAGCCTAATTTCTATTTCTTAAGATATAACGAATCTTAAAGTTAAATATTCGAATCTATATAAGCTACTATATTATTAGAGCCCTTAGTAGATCTATCGTTAATCTATTTAACTAAGCGTATAATATATTCGTATTTATTTCTATATAGAAATATATACTATATAATTATTATTAAAACTTCTTTAGCGCCTTTAGTAGTGCTTAATACTTACGTTTTCTCTAATTATATTTAGATTCTATACTTAACTAAACCTCGCTTTTATACCTTATAGAGTATCGCTTTTATTTTTCTTTATATAGCTACTTCTATATTAGAATAGCGCTTTACTTTATTAAGCTTCTATCTACTATAAGTATAATCTTACTTACTTCTTTTCTATAATCTAGAGTTACTAAAGTAGGTATTATCGTTAGCTTCTCCTAAAGAGTCGCTATTACCTAACGATAGTCCTCGTTAAAGTTAAAGTTAACTCTCTTTTTAGTTAGTTGATATAGCGAACTAGCGATAAAAGCGAAGTTTTTAATCTAAATTTAATAGTAGATATAGAGTCTAAGAAAGCCTTTTACCTCTATTACGTTATATAGTTCTAGCTAATTTAGTATCTTCTTAATCTTCTTAGCCTTTAAGTATCTTCTATCTTAATTATATATATACTTAACGACTTTTATACTTAATATTAGCTACTATAACTTCTTCCTCGCTATTATCGCTCTAGATAGCTCTACTATAAGCAGTATCTTATTAAGATTTAGTAGATATTTAAGTATATACTTTCGTACTCTTAATAGATTCGCGATCTTCTTCTCGCTATAATCGTCCTTTAAGCTATCTATAGTAATATCGTTAAGATACGAGTTTCTAGAGACTCTCTTTAGAATTCGTAGACTAACTTATATAAACTATATAACCGAGTTTATCGCTTCTTATAAAAGAATAGTTTATCTTAATAGTTTAAGCGATATCTAGAAAGCCGTAATATCTCTACTTAAGATATTAAGCTCGATTTAATTATAACTAGAAAACTAGTTAATTAGACTTAAGATAGCTATACTCGCGACGAATTTCGAAAACTCGTTTACTAAGAGTAGTATCGTTATATCTTAAATCGTTTCTTTATTAATATTTATCGTTATATTTATAATTTAATACTTCTTATTTTTCTTTTTAATTATAAACTAAGAATTCTAATAAAAACTATAGTAATACTCGTAAATACTAGCCGCTATTTATTTCTTTAGTATCTTAATAATCGTTCTACGAATAGCCTTTAAAAGAGAAAATACTTTAGCCTACTAGGCTTTATATAGGACTATCCTAATTTACTAAAGAAGAACTACCTCTAAATTAACTTAACCTATCTTCTTAAAAGTCTAGGCGAGAGTAGCTTTCTAGTAGAATAGAACTTCCTTAAGTATCCTTCTCTTCTTAAGCTAGATATTATTATCTACTAATAGGTTCCTATATCGTTCTAGTATTAGTCGCTACTCTCGTAGAAAAGTAGTAATCCTTAGAGTAATAAGTTTATAATATTTACTACTTAGATTAGTATTCGCCTTAGTAGTATCTTTAACGCGTTTCTAAGCGCGCTCTTTCTAATTTAGTAGTCTACTTAGCGTACTTCTATTTAATTTATTACTATTAATAGGCCGAACCTTATCTATCTTTCTTTTATATAACGTTATAACCTTCTAGACCTAACCTCGTTAACGCCTCGCGATAGCGATATCGTTCTTAGTATATATCTATATAATCGTATTACCCCTAGTTAATAGTCTAATTATATTAATATAGGCTTCGCTTATTTAAAAGTAAGTTAGCGTCGTCTATTCTTAATTCTAATTAGTTAGTTAAGAAAAGTTTATTTTTAGCTTAAGGCTAGAAATAGATCTAGTCTTAATAATTAAAACCTTATTTTAATCGCTCTTATACCTTCTTCTATAAAATATAAGCCTAGGTATTTCGAATTCGCTTAGACGTTTAAAGACTATATCTCTTCGTTATAGACGTCGCTTAGCTTTATTATTACGCTAATCTTACGATTAAATAGTTATACTACGAACGTTCTTTTCTTATTAAACTAAATCTAGCTTCGCGCTTACTCTATAAACGATTCTCCTAGAATAAGATCGTAATCCTTATTTATCTCGTTAACGACGTAGATATCGCTATAAATAATAACGCTATTAAAGCGAAGGAAATAGCGAGGGATAAGATCGTATAGAACTTACTTACTTTCGTTAAATTTAACTATATTTACCTTCTTAGAAAGAGCTTAGATATAAAGGCTAATCTCGATAGCCTTCGCTTTATTAATAACGCTAATCGTAGTACTTATATTATATATTCTAAGATAATTAATCTCGTAGATATTAACTTTTAGAATTAAAGCGTCTTTACTCTTTACCTTATACGTAGTACCTTTCGCGTAGAGGAGTTTAACTATAATAGTATATAGATAAAAGACCTTTTACTTATACTACTAAGGAATAAATATAATTCGCCTATCCTCTTCTAACGCCTTCTAGACCTTCTTTTAAAATACTATTCGCCGAACCTTATTAATCTTTAAATAGTTCGTTATATTAAGATTATTCGCTACCTTAGCTCGTAGTAATATATTAACGAGTTTATTAGTATCTTATCGCCCTAAGATCGTAATCGCTAGCTTTTAGCGGCTTAAATCTAGTAGTACCTAATAAGCTCTTCTTTTTATAGCGTTCGTAGAAAGAGGAAGCCGCTACTAGCTTTCTCTAATTTAAACATTCTCTATTAATCGAATTATATTCTAAGAACTTCTCTTTTTTACTAACTTGTTTATTATATTAATAAGGATATATACTTCTTAACGTAATCCCTTCGCGCTTAGAAGGCTACGCTTCTTCTTAACTTATAACTAGATTACCCTCGCTACTAGTTTCCTTCCTAGCTTACTCTTTAAGGCTTTTTCTAATCGGCTAGCGATTACTTTATAAATAGTAGCCTCGTTTATACTATTATTCTTCTTCTTATTTATATTAAATCCTAGAATAACCTTAAGTAGGCGAATTCTTTAATTATAAGGCTAACTAGTTTCTACGTCTTCCTCTTTCTAGAAGCTAGTAGTATCTTATTAAACCTAGTTCTTCTACGATCTTATTATATCCTAAAAGAAAAACGGCTTATTCTAGGATCTCTACGATCTAAAGATAATCTTTATTCCTTCGCGGTAATATAGACTTAACTACTCTATAGTTATTAAAGAAGAATAGTTATTCTAGATATATCCTTTCTATTTATAGAATATATAAAGATAACGCTTAATTAAGTACTAGAATCTACTTTAAGTCGCGAGTTTATTTAAGAATTCTAGTACTAGAGAGAAGGTCCTTATCGTTTAATTTCTATCTAACGAGAGATCTAAGCGAGTAAGTCTTAGCGCTTTTATCTACTAGGAACGAGTAGATAATACTTCTTTTATCTAAGCTAATATTAGTACTTAGATCTTTAGTTTTTCTAGTTACCTAGTAAGCTTATCTATCTTCTAAGTACTAATAGCTACTATAGATACTATAGTAGCTATAGTAGCTATAGGTTTTATAATTACTCTTTACTTAACCTTCTTTTAAGGGCCGATAGCTAGTTTAGTTAACGCTTTTTTTACTAAAGTACTTAGATTATTAGGAGCTTTAAGTGCTTTTATTCTACGTAAGCCCTTTACCTTTCTAAGTACGTAATCCGCTATTATATTAAACTTAAAAGAGGCTAAAAGCTTCTTCTCTTTCTTATTAAATAAATCTCTCTTTTTTATAATCTTCTACTATATATATACGAGAAGCTCTATTAAAAAGAGAATATATTTCCTTTAAAGAGCTAGCTTCTACTTAGTTTCTAAGGCTTTAGCTACGTTCTTAAAGACGTAAATATAGTTAATAATATTTTTTAACTTCTTTTATTTCTAGTTTAAGAGTACTTTAAGAAAAGTAATTATCTTACGCTTCTATATATTATTCTATCCTTAAAACCTATTAATTATAACCTTCTTTAAAGCCTCCTAATCCGTACTCTTATACGTAGAAACGTTTTAAAGCTAGATCTAAATAGTATACTTATAATAGCGAAGTATCCTTTTTAGCCTTTAAGCGATACTAATCTTATTATTATTAAATAAGTCTTTAATATACTTAAAGAAGTCGATTACGTTTATTTTATTAAAGTATAGAGCGTATATTATCTTTAAAACTAGTATTACTAAGTATATTACGATAGTCGTAGCTAATAAGGCCGGCGTTAAGGCACTATCTACTTAAGAGCTACTTTTTATTAATATTCTATATCTAGTTACGAGTAACGCGTTCTTTAATTCTACTAACTAGTTTCTTAGGTAACTTCTATTTTATTCTTTCTTCTAGTTATTCTTTCTTATCTTTTATTAAGCTACTAATTCTATTAATATAAGTACTAACTTAATTATTCCTAGTAGTACTATCTATATAAAAAGCGATACCTAGGTCGTTCTTTATTCGATTTCTAACTACTATAGGTTCTTCTTATCTCTAACGCTCTATCCTTATAGTTAAGGCCGGTACTATAGCGTTATAGCTATTATATCGTCTTCTAACGATAGATTATCTATACTTTCGATTATTAACGCTCTCCCTATAAAGAAGGACCCTTAAAGCTCTTTTTCTAGCGACTAGTTATTCTCTCTATCTTTCTTCTTCTTAATTCTCGATATATCGGTTTTAAGAATTAGAAATACTAGATAATAGCGTAGTCTAGGCTATTCTCTTCTCTCGATATATAATATTACTATAGTCTTTCTTATCTTCGTCTTTAGCCTACCTTTCGTTAAGTTATTCGGTATCGCTATTCTAATTTTTTAGAGAGAAGACGATACCTCTTTATTTTTTATCGCTCTTCCTCTTTAGGACGTTCTACTACTACTTAGTTAGTATAGAATATACCTTCTATCTCTCTTTTCGTATTAAATATTAGTAGTAACGTAAAACCGTTAAGTCGGTTCTAAATAAAGGTACTAATATAGTAATATTTAGAGTTGCTCTAAAGAGATAATACAATCGAGTATTAAACGTATATTATAAAGTTAGAGTATATTATCTTCTTATTATTATCCTTAAGTAGTCGTTAATTACTTAAGTCTTATAAGTATATCGTAAGACTGCTCTCGGCTAACCTTTCTTTCTTAACTACCGCATCTTATACTACACTCTTTAATCTTACGATACTACGAGTATATTAAGGCTCTAAACTCTATCTCTTCTCTTCTTTCGGCTCTTACGTTCCTCTTATTATATATCTAAGCTACTACGTATCTAGTCGAAATAGCTACCGCCTACTACGATTATAATAGTTAGTATCTAGCGAACGTTAATCTTAAGTATAAATTCCTTCTAAAGAATACGCTTAAATACCTAAGATATTAAAAGAAGAATATTATAATATATCTAATATATAGTTATAATAGATCTAAAAGCCTTTCTTAATAGAATAATACTATATTTAAGATTAACTTATCTACTAAGCCTAAACGAGATTCGATTACTAAGTCCTCTAAGAAGTCGGTATCGTTATTTATATCGCTAACTATTAAGTCCGAGAAGTCGTCTACTTCTATAAGCTAACGAAGCACTAAGCTATTTAGCTAGCTTCGTAATAATACTAAATCTATATTATACTCGCGTACCTAGGGAGTAGGTATAGTAGCCCTTAAAGAGTCCGTTAATAAAGAGCTACGAGCGAAGAAATCTAAGTAGGATAAGAAGACCTACTACTAAATCTACTTAAAGGTTTCTTTATTAAGATATAACCTTAATAAAGATAATAAATTTAAGTACTATAAGTTTAAGGTTAATCTTATTATTAACGATCTACCTATAGATACCGAGGTACTAATAATACTAATAATAGACCTTATACTATAAAAGTATAAAAGAGAAGATATTCTTAAGTACGTATCTATAGCTAATATAAAAGGTAACTATCTTTTTACTATTAGTAAGCCCTTCGTAGATAGTATTAATATTATTATTAATATTCTATACTTATATTAAGTATAAGTAGATAAATTAATAAGTATTATAAGATTTTAAGAGCTAAAAAGAACCGATAACTAAGGTAAAAATAAAAATAAAGCTTATACTAGAATATTAACTTAGTATATCTTTCTTATCGATAAGCCGATAAAGGCTAAGAAATAAAGAGCTACGATTATAATATCGATATTAATTAAGTAGATAAAGACTAGGCGAGATAGTAAAGCGACTAACTTAAGTAGAAGTAAAACCCGTATAGCGAACGATAATAAGAATAGATAATTTATTAATACTATAACTATAAAGAATAATAGCCGTTCTCTTTCTAATATTAGTGCTTTAGAATAGTAGCTTAATAATATTAAGAAAAAAGTAAAGTTAAAGGTACGTATTAAGTCTTATAGCCTATCTAAACTACGTAGCTTTACTAAACTACGTAGCTCTACTAAACTACGTAGTCCTAGTAAGATATAGGCTAGTCTATTTAAGCTAAGTAGTTTAAGTAAAATAAAAACTAGCTCTAGAAAGATACTATTAAAGAAAAAGCTTTAATATATTCCTATTTAAACTAAAGAACGTTAAACTCGTATATAAGAACTTTACGTATAGTTATAAGTATAAGTTAAACTATAAGCTAATCGTATATTCTTTATTAAATAAAATAAGCTCGTCTTAACGCTTACGAAGAATAAAATAAATACTAGGTTAATAGAATAGTAAGATAATAATAAAATAATAGTATCTTAAGACGAAGGCGATAAAGATAAGATCGTTAAAGATAAAGATCTAGAGAAGAGAGAAATATCTCTATTATCTTCTACTACTTAATTAGATCTTCTTTAATAATAGTATAAACTATATAATACGTACTAAGTTAAAGACGAACTTAAAGAAGATAAGATAAGCCGTATAGTTATTTACTTAATTAATAATAAATTTACGCTCTATAAGAACGTTTAACGTTAATTAATCTAATTTAGCTAAATATATTTAGCTAAATCTAACTCTATAACGAGATTAAATCTAGCTAAACGGCTTAAGATATAGTATTAGCTAGTATTATTTACTATACTAGTATTATTTAAAAAGATTTAAGAGAGAATTAACTATATTACTACTTAATAAGAAAAAAGACTATTTACCTAAATATATTTAGATAAATACTTTAGCTTCTTAACTCTCTCTATCCTCTTCTAATCTTCTTATAGTTATACTTACTAGCTATTTACTTTAGATAAACTAGTCCGAGCCTATATTTAAATTAATATAGTAATAGTTAAGTAAAAATATCTATAGCTAAGTAAAAATATCTTTCTATAACTATTATTTTATTACTTAAGCTTAGTATATTATTATAATTCTACTTATAGTATTCTTATAACTAATAGTATCTATATATCGCCGCTTAAACTCGATTAAATAGGCTAATATAAAACGTTAAAGTATAAGTCTATATATATAAGAGAGCTACTTTATTATCTTTAATTTCTAGTCTTTAAACCTTAATTATTATCCTTTCTAAAGTATCCTAATACTTTTATTATACCCCCTAAACGCAGCTCGCCTAGGAAAGATATAGGCTAATAAGGCTAATAAGGTTAATAAGGTTAATAAGGCTAATAAGGTTAATAAGGCTAATAAGGTTAATAAGGCTAATAAGGTTAATAAGGCTAATAAGGTTAATAAGGCTAGTAGAGTTAATAAGGTTAAGCTACTAAACGATTAACTAGATAGTTAGTTATCTTATAGCGATTCTAAGTATCTACGCCTCTTACTATATAGACTAGTTAGATTACGTAACCTTCTATCTTACTACTACCTATACTAAGTAACCTATCTTATATACTCTAACTCTTAGATATTACTAGTCGCTATTTTAGTTTCTAACGACGAGAGTAGACTATTAAAGAGTTCGTAAACGATCTTCTAAATCTAAAGAGTACTAAGTAGTTAATACTTCTTACTCTTTAAGACTTCGTCTAAAACGTAAATACTACTATCGCTATAAACTAGATTCTTATATATACCTTTACTTAAGTACTTAAAGGCTATATAAAATATATTAACTAATATTAACGTATCTTTAGCGATTATCTAAAGACTATAATAAAGAACGTTAAAGAAGGCCGTACGACATACGATCGTATATATCGTATAGAGCGAATCTTACGAAACTATTTTAGTAGTTAATAGTATAACTAGTTCTTTTATCCCTATATAACTACTATAATAGCCGATATATTTAATAGAGAGATTATATTTAATTAACTTAACGAACTCGCTTCTAGGGACGATACTACTAATATAGCGTTATATATTACTTAGCGAATATAGTCTACTTAGGTAAGACGACTTAAAGTCTCGATATAAGGCGATAAATAAGGTTAATACTATATTAGTAGCCTTATACTCGCGGATATTTATAATAGCTTATCTAGTCTTACTAATATATAAAAAAGAGAACGAGCTAAATTACGAATATTAAATAATACTATAGCTATAGCCGATCTTATTACTAGATAGAACGCGTATATTAGTAATATTAACTAAGATAAATAAGTAGATAAACGTTAACTATTTATTATAAGAGATAGTTATAGCTTCTTATACTATTAAAATCTACTATAATAACTCCTTAGTAGATATAACTTACCTTATCTAATTCTAACCGAGGTTAAAGAGATTACTAGTTAGGCGCTAGCTTTATCTAAAAGGACTTAGATATCGGCTTTATTTAAAGAGACTTCTAGTTTAGAGCTATAAAGTAACTTATTAATAACGAGTTCGCCTTTAGTATTAGGTATAAAGCGTATAGTATCTTCTCTTTTAGTAATATCTTAATATCTACTAGTTCTTCGTAGCGTCTCTCTAGTTAATATATTAAATACTAGACTAGTATTAGGCTTTTAAAATTAAGCGCTTACTAGTATAGTTCTATAGCGAGTATAAGAGGTAACTATCGCTATTAGTAAAAGAACTTCTAGATATATAAGTAATTTACTATAACGAATAAAAGACTCTTTTATATAAGGCTTAAGAGTATTAACGGTATCTTTTAGTATCTTATAAAGTAGTTTTAAAAGACTTTTACGCGAGTTCGACTTTATCCTTTCTCTTAAGGCTAGTATCCTAGAGAAGAAGCTAGCTTTCTAGACTATCTAATTCTATAAATAGCTATATAACCCTAGTATTACCGTTCGAGAATTTAAATAAAGCTTCGGCTAGTATAAAGACGCTAAGATATAAACTACTATTAGTAACCTTAGCTAAATAGCTTTTAGAATCTAAACTACCGGCGATCTACTATAAGTAGTAATAGCCGAATAGAGAGGATTCTTAGTATATACTCTATCCTCGTTTTAGAGTATATAGTAGTAACGTTTAATTAAGAAATCGCTATATAAGGCTAAGATTAAGCTACTATTCGCCTAAGTCCTTACTTAAGTCCGCTAAATAGGGCGAAATATAAACGAACTTTTACTAGAGCGAGATAGTATATATACTATCTCTATAAGGCTAGATTAACTAGATAAGAATAACTATATTTATAACTTATAGTATAACCTCTATAGCTAGCTAAATACGTTTATTATCGTTAAGAACGCGCGTTTAAGAATCTAAGCTAGTAGTAACTATAATTAATTCTAAGCCTAAGTAATTAATAGATAGATACTTAATATATAGTATAATAACCTAGACGATCTTAATCTAGATCTAAATCGTTAGCCTTCTACGCTACGAGTTATATCTAATTAGATAACTCGGTTCTTTATCTTAATATTAGTTTTAGATACTATTAAAGTAAGTAATTACTTCGTTCTCTTTATCGTTAATTCTCGTTAACGAGAAATCCGACTCTTTAACTTACTAAATATAATTAACGCTAAGGGCTAGAGGATACGAGTAATAGCCTAGATATAGCTTATATTTAAGAGGTCTATAGAGTAGCGATAAGTAACTTAGATTATATCGTAATAAACTAACGATATAGATTACGAATTCTAGGTAATTAAGAATACTTAAGCCTAGTCTCGCTACTCTTAATTAATAATAGATATTCTAACTAGTTAACTTTAACTTAAGGTTATATAAATATTAGCCGCTACTTTTAGAGATACTCTAGAGAAAGAGTAGATAGTAGAAGGTATATTATAACTTTTCTTTACTAGCCTATTAGCTAGATAGTCTACGATTAATTCTTCTACCTAGCTATTAATATTAATACTAGCTTCTTAACCTTAAAGACTAGTACTAATCTCTTTATTAACTCGCTCTTTCTCTAGTAGTCTATCTTTTATTATAGATATTAATATAGCTTCTACTATATCTAGTAGATATTAAACGCCGTAATCTTCTTAAACTTTAATACTATAAAGTTAAACTTTTTAAGATTTAGTATTATAAGCTTTTACTTCTTAAACTTTAATATTATAACGTTAAGCTCCTTAAACTCTAATATTATAAAGTTAAGCTTCTTAAGATCTAGTATTATAAGGCTCTTCTTCTTAAGCTTTATTACTATAAGCTCCTCCTTCTTAAGTCTTAACTTTAGAAAGTATAGAGTACTAGTATTTAAATCTAAATACTACGAATAGAGTTTAGATCCTAGTTATAGCGCTATAAGAAAAGCGTTAGCCTTAATAATACTAAGAATAGATAATTACTATAATCTTAGTTAACTAGATAGGCCTTAAGCGTTCTATATTAATATTTTATTTAACCTACGAGTAATAGAGTAGTTTAAGCTATAGTATTATAACTAGCGTTTAAGAATTAGCGTTTAAGGATATATACTATATAGATAGTAAAATAAAAAGAAACCTTTATAATATATAATCTACTTAAGTTATACGGTAGTATTTATAAAGTAGCGATAGCGATAGCGATAGCGATAGTAATAGCGATAGCGGTAGTAGTAGCAGCAATATATACGATTTTACGATTTTACGATTTCACGATTTTACGGAATATACAAAGTCCGAAAATAATAAACAGGAAAGGTGCGGTAGCCCCCGCCCGTACTGTGTGTCTTGCAGATTTGGGTGTGGATGACCCGGACGTCTCATCCCAACACCGCAAGTAGCTAGCATAGCAACAAGGTTTGCCTCGCAGTATGTTCACATCCTCTTCTTATTAGAAGAACGTCAGGTAGGTTAGCCGTTGGTTTACCTCGAGTAAGTTTAACAGAAACTGGGGAGTTCCTCCTATGTTTGTGTGCAAGCGGTGATGCCCGCAACATTACAATAAGCACGTCCACCTGCTTACTACCACTCCAATTTCAGCCATGAGAATTCGAAGCTAGTATGCATGACCCGACAGTGCTGAGTCACGTTCTGTGACACGAAGCAGCTATATGATCATCTTGGCTTGCGTCCGTCCAGACGTGTTGTCTCTTCCTAATCTCACACTGTGAACCTGCCGAGATCTTCGACCACAATATGAAGCCCCTCGCTGCTGCGGCTCTCCTCTGTGGTCCCGCCCTACTGACAGTCGCGCAATCAGAACCCCAGGTGACAGTCAGAAATGGTACCTATGAAGGGGTTCACTTGTCCACATTCAACCAAGACGCCTTCCTTGGTATACCCTATGCCCAGAATGCCGGTGGCCAAAACAGATTTCGAATACCACAAGCACTAAACGAGACGTGGCCTGACATTCGTCTGGCCAAAAACTACAGCCATGCCTGTCCCGACAAGAACCCGGGTGCAGATGCTATCTATGGAATGAGTGAGGACTGTCTCAGTATCAATCTAGTCAGACCAACAGGTCTCGATGCTAACGTCAAGCTGCCGGTCATGCTCTGGATTCATGGCGGTAGCTACCAGGTTGGTACTAGCGGACTGGCGAGGTACAATCTCAGCTATATCGTGCAGCACTCTGTCGAGATAGATAGACCGATCATTGGAGCGAGCATCAACTACCGCAAAGGAGGTTGGGGCAACATGTACTCTGTTGAGATTCAGGGATCCGGTAACGCCAACATCGCTTTCCGTGATATGCGCCAAGCTCTTACATGGATGTCCGAGAATGTGGCCGCATTCGGTGGAGATCCGGACTGTGTCACAGTATGGGGTGAATCTTCTGGATCCTTTGCCGTAGGCCAGCTTTTACTGACCTACGGTGGACGGACTGACGGACTGTTTCATCGATCAATACAGGAGTCCGGCAGTGCTGCGACAGCATGGTACAACGGCACTGAATGGTATCAGCCAATCTACAATGATATCGTCAGCAAGGTGAATTGTTCGGACGCTGTCGACACTCTCGCGTGCCTCAGAACTGTACCATATGAGATCATATATCCTCACTTGAACAGCAGCACACTCATCAATGGGGGCCCAGGCTGGTATCCTACGGTGGACGGCGACATTATACCTACATACCCTACCGAAGCACTCCATTCTGGCAGATTTGCAACGGCAGTTCCGCACCTGTAAGTATGCACCAAATTCCTTGCAACCTTCGTATACTGATAAACATTACCGATATGGGACGAACAGCGACGAGGGCACGGACAATGCTCCAGCCAATAGCGTCATCAACACCGACGATGACCTGTTCGCATATCTCCATGGCAGCACAGGCTTCGATCTCCCTGCCTTCGCCGTTCGCCAGATCATGGAGCTCTACCCAGACGATCCGACAGTCGGGAATTCCCCTCAACACCGGCACAGAACGCTTTCCAGAACATGGCTACCAGTACAAGCGCATCGCAGCAATCCTCGGCGACGTCTTCTACCATGCTCCGCGTCGTGACGATGCAATCTCATACACCAAGTTCGCAAGTCGAGAGTCCAAAACTTACACCTACAGATTCAATACTCGGCCCTGGATCAACGGGACAAATGCGACATTCACGGACACCGCTGGCTCCTTCGCACCAGCATACAAGGGCGTCGCACACGCGAGTGAAATCGCATTTGTATTCAACGACCCAGACTCGGTTGGACCATGGGTCGGATATGAAGAGCTGACGGACCTGATGAGTGAATTGTGGATCAATTTTGCCTACGACGGCAACCCGAACGGTGCGTTCAACGGCAGCTATGTGGTGCATGAGTCGTACAACGCCGTGCCGCAGACGCTGGATACGGTGAACGTCACGGGGCTGAAGAGGCCGTCCTGGCCGGCATACGATCAGGATGAGAGGGGCCTGAATCTTGTACTGCAGACATAGGGGCAGGGTGGGTGTTATGTCGAGCCTGATACGTATCGGCTGGAAGGACGGCAATACCTCACTTCATGGGCTCGACGTAGGCATGTGTAGGACTCAATCTCTATCAAGTTTGACTCTCCAGCGAGCTGCTGATGCGACCGACTGTTCCATAGAAAATGGTAATAATTGACGGTAACTGACCTTGTGGGAATGCCATACATTATCAATCTTCTACAGATCTACTTTGAGGCCCTCACCATACCTGCCCTGGCTGCCTCTCTTCACAGTCACATGCTCCTCCATCATCGAGATGATGATGACACCAACACCCCGCGTTGTACGCCCCACGGACGCACCGCTAACCCTCTCTTCGTCTTTGAATGCTTCCAGCGGTCAGCGATAATCTGTGCCGGACGGCTCCAAGCACATTTTTCCCCCGTATTCGAACAAACAGCACTCGTCCTCATCGCGCTAGCCCTGCGCACGAACCCTCCCATGGGCTCTTCCGCATTCTACACCCATGATCCTCAACGACGAACATACTGATAGCTACGTCGAGCTGTGCTCCGCCGCTGATGTGTTCTCCACACCGTCACCTCAATGTGTAAGATCGAGTACGAATTGTGCCAGAGGTGAATCAGCTGGCGATCTGAAACTGGTCACTAATTGCAGCGTTCCGCGATTGTGAGGGCTTCTTTCTAGACGACTTCTCGCAGGTAGTCAATGCTTTTGTCCTTTGACTTGGACATGCAGGAGTGATCGGCGACAGCGTACTTTAGGTCTGGATGAGCTTGGCTGGGCAAGGAAGGTTGCTCGTGTCACCAGTGATAGTCGAGAGGGGGATTGACGTGGGGTTTCGTGAGGAAGACGACGCCGATAGGGCCGAGATGCGCTTCATCGCGTGTCGTAGCCCATCTTGGCTTGGTGCCCTGCGTGGGGCGAGCGGCGTCCCGTAGACAGGCGTACAAGAGAGGGAGTTCCCAGAGGATCATCC
Organism: Knufia petricola; assembly: GCA_002319055.1. Classification (NCBI taxonomy): domain Eukaryota; kingdom Fungi; phylum Ascomycota; class Eurotiomycetes; order Chaetothyriales; family Trichomeriaceae; genus Knufia; species Knufia petricola. The sequence continues at coordinate 123,551 of NMUC01000067.1, read as the reverse complement.
GACTGCTTGACGCCTGAAGCATTTGAAGAGCTGTCAATAGTACTACAGCGGAGCAGATCTTGAGGATCCGTGACTTAGGTTCCATGAATCGTCGCAGTCCGCACAGTCACGGTGGATTTGTTGAACTCCTCGTGACATGCTAGTGTTTTGGACCCGTGAATGGTTGGGTCCTAGGTAATGCATCAAGACCGGTCCGACGAGTCTTCGATTGCGGTGCGATCCTTGCCAATTGCAAATAAGCACAGATCGAAGCATTAACGCCTTCTTCGCAATCGAATGTCCAAAGCCTCTTCCGGGTTATACCTTGTATCAGACGCCTTCATCCCGTTTTAGCTCATCTTGCATAGCGCGAGCTCTGTGCTGTGCCGTCCAGGTGCGAAAATACGTCGGGCACAGTCACGGGCGTCATGCCATGCACTGGGTTGCGACTGAACAGCAGCAATCATGATGAGCACGCATGTGACCGAAACGTCCGGTGGTCGTGGGCTGCGCTTTCGTATCGACACGATAACTCACCACCTTTTCGATGTTTGAGACAGTGTTTCCGGAGAGGTTTCAATTCACTTTGTCCGTGTCTGTGATGACACGCTCACCTGAAAATCTTCCAGAGCGGGTGATGCCCTTGGAGAGGGCAAAGCAGGATATCAGTCGAGACGCAGCATATATATGGTCTTCGGTGCAGCTTGTAAGCATGTACATGTTGTGAATGTTGGAGAGTATACCGATCCCTGAAACTGATCGTACTGGTCGCTAAAGCTTGGCCTGGACATTGCATCCAGGGCTCTTGATACACTAGCCTTAGGCACCCAAACCGCGCCTAGCGACAAGCAATGGTCTGAGCCTTACTGCCTGTTGCATGCTGCTAAACCTGATGACCACATCGGGAATTTGGCTTCTGTAGACGCACTGCTTATGAAGCTTCTGTGTCGTGGTGTCGCAGCTAGAATCCATTGCGAAACGTTAGTCGACCGACGGGCGCTTATGATTGGAAAAGCTGAGTAAGAATTCACTGAACTCGTGAGTGCCGCCAAGAGCTAGTGGCCTTGGGCGCCTGGCAATCGCTGATAGGCTGGGCCGCTGTTTCATGCAGGTTGGTGCGCGACACTACTCAGTCGTTCTCCTTCGTCTTCCCCATCGACACTATCAATCGAACAATGATCCAGTGGTCCTGGTTGATGCTTGGTTTAGAATGAACAGCCGCGATTCTCTGCACGCAGCGCATTGTTGGACTGATAGTCGTAAATTGACCTGATGAATGCGATGAGCAATGTGCACGGTAGCGCTGATGCTTTGCCACCTAATCTCCTGCGGCCAAAGCCCATTTGCAATGTGTCACTCGTACTGAGATCCCAATATCCCGCTCGTACACGATTGCAGCGTTTCGAGACTTACCACCTCTCAAGTTGCATCGTATGTCATGCTGATTGCGTGCTTTTGTGTCAAATAGTGACAGATTCGGTCGGTCAGATGAACAACATCTCCGTGCGTCCAATGAGCGCACGGTACAGCATTTCATTCACCATCTATGAAACCTGACGTCTGCCTCTTCTCGAACTTGCTTTCGCACACATCAGTGACAACCACGAACCCTACTTCTCATATCTGTTTCGGCCATGTGACGGCCTGATCTGGCCGACTATTGCGCCCTTCCATATTGTGCCCATGTCTTGTAGCATCTGTTGTGGGTGTCGAAGCTTCGTTGTTTTGAGTATAAAGTATCGTTCTCATTCCGTGGTATCGAGGTCTACCTTGCCCTAGCAGCAGAGTATTCATCATCTCCACTGCGTGCCAAAGACCTGCACGAGGTCACTGGCTCGGAATCAAACCTTTCGCAGCTTAACTCCATTACATATCCAGGAGAGGAACTTCAGTGATAAACTCTCAGGCCTAGTCATCATCACCACCAACATCATGAAGGTGATCGCTTTGCTCATCGCTCTTGTGGCTAGCGCGATCATGGCGCTGCCGATAGCTGACTCTGTTGGTACGATATGTGCATACCACACATACTGAGGATCAGTTGCTGATCTTCTCAGGACTGGAGATTCGAAGCGTCGGAGATGGCGGCAGAACTATTGGCGGAGGTGACTGGAAGAGGAACGAGATCCTTGACCGCAGTGTTAGTGACGGAGGAAGGACCGTTGGCGGAGGTGATTGGAAGAGACATTAGTCCTGCAATTTAGGTCTTGTTGGCAGACCCAAGCTCACGCTGGTGGTCATGTCGGTTCCCACCTCTGGTTAACTAGTGATGTGATCCCGTAAGGGAGTGGCGCACGTCCTTGTAGATGGGGGGGTGTGGACTTGCTGGGGGACTAGAGAGTTTTACCTAGTAAGCAACGGAGTGAAAGGAGGCTTTTACTTCATCTAGACCGAGAGTCTCGTACCACATCTATTCGAAAGGTGGTTGGTGGGTTTCGCGCTCCGTACGAGGTTGACACCAAATCGCAAAACTGCTGCACCCATGCAGAACCATAGGCAGGAGCTGGATGGTGCGCTGCGACATCAAGATTGTGCAAACCATAAAAAGATCGTGGTTCGAAGACCGGACTCGGTCAGCCCGGCCTTTCTCTCCTGCCAATCATGCCGATGGGTACCTCTGAGGGTGCGTGGCCGAGGCTGTTGAGGGAGACTATTATTCTTGAATCTTCTGTGCGGATGGAAAGAGATTGAGCCCCTCTCTGATGGCCATCGAGAGGAAGCCCAGTCTGTATGTTGGTATCTGGGGAGTCACGTTCCTGATGCGGGAGAGGCCGAAAGCAACATATATGCTCATTGGGAACTGACGGTGTCATCCGCGATACATGCTGTGTCACGGGTTGTGAGGAAGCTGGCGGCTGATCACCATCTGTTGCCAATCGTGGGGTCCTTTTTGTCGCAGAGCGCCGAAGTTCAAGCATATTATCACGAGCCCAATGCTTCCTCGGAGTTGACTTTTTGAACCACTGCCGAATCAAGGTAGCTCGATACTCAACACACAGACCGAAAACGGTAAGCAGGGTTCCTAGAATCACGACTAAGACGATCGCCACGACTTTGAACGACTGGTAAACGAACGACGGAACCAACTGGCTTTTGCAAATCCGAATATCTTGCCGAGCTGTAGGCTCAAGTAAACATTGAACCTTCGGTGGGTCGGCAGCGATTTTTTCGATAGCCCACTGGACTACTGTTCGCTGTAACTGAACCATGGAAACAGAGTGCCAGTAGTGTTCTAATTCGTGTTTCCACTGGCCAATAGGCAAGCCTGGCGCAAGCATGATACCACTGTTTCCCACGAAAGATGCATTGCTTGCTAGCAGAGATGTGGTGGCTTTTGTGAGGTGGGCGACGACACCCCATAAGCGTGACTCAGCCACGGCTCGCAAAATTCGATCGAATGTAGCATTTTGTTTGGGAGTAAGAACAGTGTTGGAAAGGTTTGCGTTCTCCAAATCTTGTCCCATCGTTGCAGAGAGCCATGGATCGTTGACTTGCCCCATTTACATTCCTATGTACTAGTAGCTCATGAGGGTTACGACGTGTTTTTTTTAAACAACTGCGGGATAGTTTCGAAATCATTGTTCAGGCTCGATGTCGGACCACCCTGTTCAACGCCCACCAGATATGGCGTTATCACTCTAGCAGTGAAGTTGGTGTAGGACGACGCAACGTCGAAATGAAAGTAACTCCAAGGAGTTCTTTGAAGGAGTAATTGGCCGTAATATGCATAAGCAGTATCTGGCGAAGGCTGCAGGTTCGATTTACCTGCCAAACGTGAGAGCTTCCATTGAGAACGGCACAAGTTGTCACTTTTCGATACTAGTACCTTAGTTGATCGCCGGGCTTCGCGTTGATCGCCAGGTCGTGATGTGAATCAATGTCACCCGTATCTAGGACAATAGGCGATGCTGCGTTGTGACACTTTTGTGGCTCGAATGGACATGAGCCTGTGCGTGAAGGCTTCAGATCCACAGTAGAGGCCTTGAGAATACGGCAGGTGGAAGACATGCCCGTCAGTGCCTTCTGAGACAAGTAACACTCTTGAGCATATTGAAGGCTGAGCTGGACATCATGGATCCTTTTAGCAGCGTACTGAACAAACATGTCAAACTCCTTATACTCGCCGGCAATTCGACTGTTCTATTTGCAATGGTCAGCGTGTATTGTGGGTAAGGAGAGGCTTCACATCTCCCACACCATGGATAAATAATTTGATGCTTTGAATGATGACTGCCACAGATGCAAGCACACACGGGTAAATTCTCCTACCTCTTGACCAGAACGCTTCTCGAAGTTATACTTAGATCGACTTTCACTAATCGAAAGTTGCCCCACCGTTCCGGAAGAGCCACGATCATAGGATCTTTGCGTTCGAGATTAATGGTCGGCCACGAGCAAGATACAAAATGCCATCGTCACTACTTGCGGTGAGAGCCCAGTGATCAAACGGCTTTTGCCATATTTGGCACTATCGGACTCAATTGTAGCGCCGGCCGCCTGGCAACCACTCGTGACTTGGAACATTGAATACATCACACAGTCTTGACTTGTGATCTGGCTGCTCACCAAGAACTGCTAGGGTCAGTGAGTTGTCTTGGTAGCCACACAAGATTGTGCTAGCACCATGTTGACACTATGTTGGTACCCTGCTGAAAGCTTGCCGTAGGGTAAGATACTAGTATAAACTCTACCGCAATTGAATCGGAAAACGGATGAAAAATGCCAGAAAAGGCCGTTCACTTTGCTTACACCATTGGAGTCAGCGGTATGTGCGCTGAAAAGTGAGAATCGGACTTAGTAACAACTTCGATATTACTACCACTAGGAGTAGTACTGTAGAAATATCAAAGACCCCGTTCGCATAGAGACTGGCGTGGAAGTATGGTCAGGGAGAAACAGTAGAACGTGCTTAACAACTCTAGATGGTGTGTAGTGTCGTGGCTAGTGCACAGATGTAAGACTGTTCTTCTGTTTCACTTGCAGATCGGAACGCTCATTCTTGGGTCGCGAAGAAACAATGTGGTGAAGTGTGACCGTCAATGACATTTGTTTCGCTTGTCTCAAAGGCTCGTTGATCTTCGGCTGCTGGTCAGCCTACGTAAGAAATCCAAATACTAGTAACAAACCATTGCGATCAGGACCCTACACACATAAGACCGCCCATAGGGTGTTAGAGATTTCCACCATGATCCTCTGACGCGACAGCGCCTTTTTGAAGTAATAACTTTACTATCTGTTCGTGGCGTTTAGCCGATGCCGCTTGGAGTGCGCTGCCGTAGAAACCTCCTTGCATGTTAACGTCGGCGCTGTAGTCGAGTAGTAACTTCACTATCTGCTCGTAGCCTCTAGCCGACGCCGCTTGAAGTGCGCTGCCGTAGTACCCTCCTTGTATGTTAATTCTAACGTCGGCGCTATAGTCGAGTAGTAACTTCACTACCTGTTCGTGGCCTTTGGCCGACGCCGCCTGAAGTGCGCTGCCGTAGCGTCCTCCTTGCATGTTAACGTTAGCGCTATAGTCGAGCAGTAGCTTCACTACCTGCTCGTGGCCTTCTGCTGAAGCTCTAGCAAGTGCCGTTCCACCATATCTATCTACTTCATCGATCCGGGCGCCCTTTTCTAACAGCAGGCTGGCCATCTCATCGTGTCCATACGTCGCTGCGAGCATCAACGGAGTGTGATCTCTGGAGTCTCTAACATTGACCGCTCCCAAAACCTCTTCATTCTGCAGCGTTTCAAGAGATACTTCCAGGAGACTACACCATCCACATCGCGCAACGAGATGTAATCCTGTCGAATTATTCGCATGAAATCGCCTTCGGTCCGACCTTAAAAAATACCAGTAGAGCAGCATCTGTCTGCTCTCTATTACTTGTATAGCACAAGACACTAACCCACTGTCGGTCAAAAGCGAGTTTATCATCTCACGTATATTCAAGTTGTCTTGGACGTTGACCGTGTGTTCTCCCCAGTGCTTGCTGGCATAATCCAGAAACTCGTTTTGTCGGAGCCTTTCTTCGAGCTTTTTATCAGTTGAACAGCCTCCACTCTTGAACGTATCGAACGACAGGTACGTAAGGCATGACCGTGCTATATTCAGTTGAGCATCAGGGTTCCATTCCGCCCCAACGCGCTCCAAGTATTCTTGTGTGGTATAGTGCACAAGACGAATGATGCCGCTCTCTGGGTCAACAACGACAAGACCCGCGCACACGGTCACCAGATCATCGATATCCGGAACCTTCTCTCGATCAAGGTCTGCATCACCCGGATCTACTGCCAAAGCACAACAGATCTCGGTTGTGGTAAGCGGTCTTTTCGCATACGCAATCCAGGACAGAACTTTCTTTGCTAGTCTGTAATCACCGTCCCGCTGGCTTGTGACCCTTTGGAGAGCCTCTCCATACGCATGATCGAGCGAGGCCGAGCCCTTCTTAAATGTGGACAGCGTTGACTTCACGGCTTTAGGTGTCCTTTTGTCTAACAGCGAGTCTGTGTGTAGGCGAGCGAGAAGAAACCTAGAAATGCGTGAGTCTGCATAAGCCCATGAATTGCACAAGAGACTTACATGCCATCCACTGCCTCCACAATCATCTCTCGTATCGTTCTTTGCAGCGTATGATCATTCTGGACGCATCCAGGCAGTAGGTGCATCTGGCCGACCACGAAGCGCTCCACGTCCTCGTTACTAGCCCGCACCTCCAGCTTTGGGGCTTCTCTAAACCCATCTACTATCTCTGGTATGGAACGCGAGGTGGCCATTACACGAAGGTCCCGTCCTACTTGGAGTTCCCGGAGTTTGGACAGGAACTGGGAGCGAGTACCGTCGTTGTTCTGGCATTCGTCCAGAGCGTCAACCACTAAATGCACAGTAGGATAATGTGCAAGCACGTCTCGGAGAACGCTGTGAATTTCGTCAAGCGATGGCCTCGTCCCTCGATCGTAATGCTTCTGGTGCAAGCGTTCTATATGTTCCACTGCTGACAGTCGACCCTGGATTAGCTGCTTGAGGATGGCTGCCAACATACTTGAAGCATCCTGCTCTCCGTGAGCTTTGTAGTTGCAGTACACATAAGCAACTCCATGTGAGCTGTTCTGCGCTGAATGCAACAAATGGTCGATCGTGATAGCCGCTACCATAGTCTTGCCAGCTCCTGGCATCCCGGGACAGAAGAGAATTGTCCTGGGTTCATTGAGCCACGTTGTCAGCTCAGGGGCGTCCAGCAACCACTGGCCTGTTCCTTCCTGTCTGCGTTTTATGATGTCGGATTGTTGAGAGGGGTAATCTGTAGCCGATATCCATTCCAGTAGCCTGCGGTGTCTCGCGGAGTCTTGACCATGCTGAACCTGATCCACTCCAGACTGGAGAATGGGTAGTTCCGTTCGAACGAAGTTAGTGTCGTCTTTGATGGCTTGAGAGAGTTTGCTTGTACGTGTGAGCCGCAATGCTCTCCAGTGATAGATAGTTCGGGAGCTTACAAGTGGTCCATCTGCAACGCGATCTCTACCAGCGTCTTCAAACGCTCCATTCGATTGAAGATGCTGGCGATTTCCTCTTTCTTGAACTTCCACATCAAGGCCTCGCCAGCCTTCTTCGGTCGACCTCCATCTGTCATCTTACTCTTCAGTGTTTCTAGCGCTTGCTTGTATTGTTCAAGCGGCCCGTCCTTGACTGCCAGGGCTTGAACGTCCGTATACCATGGCTTTGTAGGATCTCCCTGTTCAGTGTGATCTCTCAACCTGAAAAGCAGGTTGTAGAGGTTCGACATCTCGATGGCGCACTGTGTGCGGTCTTTCGGGGCATTCTTGACGTCGTTGAGGTACCCGAGGACTTTGACTGAGAGGCCGAGGACAGCGATGATGCTGGCTGTGAGACCGAGCGGATCCATGTCGAGGAGGAGCCAGCATAGGTGATAGAACCATGTGGAGGAGCAGCGGAAGAAGAAGACAGCGGCATTGTGTAGGCAGAAAGGCTGAACAACAGGCAGCATCGAAATCGAAGGGTCGCAGCTGCAGAGAGGCTGAGTAGCCAAGTAGCTGCATGCTAATGGGCAAATGAGAGCCAGTCATCAGGTGCAATTGCCGACCGATCACAGCCTATCAACTTTCTCATCTACACGCCACGTGCGCTACACTACTTACATTACAATTGTTAGTCATACCTGTAGAGTGAATATAACCCAACTGAATTATAAGTATAGTACTACTATGCTCATAGAAGTGCATCAAAGTACTTTTGCGGCCCTCGTTTCAAGGTCCCAGCTTCACCCCACAGCGTTTGCGGGGTCGGTACGGGCGTGTCCGCAGCGGTCGGTTCCACTTGCATGAGAGCACATGCCGCGCCCAAACTTCGATATTTTGCCCCGCGGACTCACTCCTGCAATCCAAACAGCACTGTGTGAGACATTCCGTCTCGCACTACAGATGAATGGGCAGCTTGTTGGACGACACGCCGGCGCACGAAAATATTCGCTGGTCGAGCTTGATTAGTGGGAGATCGGCAAACGTGGACAAACTGAACTGGAAAGTTACAGCGCGGAAGATCAACGTGGACACTTCTGTGCCGCGTGCCTTGCTCGACAAGCGTACTGGAATCGGACATAGGTATTGCCGAGTGTAGTATCACATGCTCTCATCGCCTTACAGCACTCTCATGCTTCTGCGAACGCTCAGCAAAAGTACATCCTATTAAATGCCAGGTCCACTGTGGCCAGATAGAACGCAGATGTGTCTTGTACAAGCTCAAAAGCACAGCGTCTTGAGATTTCAATGATCAAGACTCTGTCTTCGACCTTGTCAACCATAGTCTATCAGCTACCTTGACTACTAGTACGAGTATACGCACCTCCACACGCAGCTTAGCTACCGATGATTCGCCGCCCACCCAACAACCCAAGCAAGCGCAGAGTTCCAATTGATCGCGACCTCGTTGGTTGAATAACTGTTCACATCGTCCACATAGCACATCATTGGCTCACACCCTGGCAGCACATCGTCAGCCGGCGGATCACTTGCATCTTCATTCGCACCTCCAGCCATCGATCCAGCGGGCGCCTGTGGGACCCGGTCGTCGAGTTCGTGAGCGTAGAGCCGCGAGTGCATGTTCGAGGAGGCCTTGGCGCCGTACCCGCGGATATACGACTGTGCGAGCGCGTTGCGGCCGAGGACGTAGTCGATGCCCTGTAGAGCGGCGTCTCGGTATGTCGAGTTACCGCTTAGATCATATGCGGATGCCACGACTTGGATGTTATTGAGGTTGTTCGAGTTTGAGCCCCATGGGTAAGTGGTTAGGAAGTGGCCGTAGCCGTTCGAGCTATTGCCTTGTACGGCCAGGTACATGTCTGCTGCGTCGAGCACGGACTGGACGATCGCGGAGTGGTTCGAGAGGTTGCTTGGGACCATTGCGAGATCTAGCTGGCCTAGCGCGGCGACAGAACCCCAGCTGAATCCGCTCGGGATCGAAAACAGTGTTGATGTATTCGCTGTGAAGTAGGTGTTATTTTGTAGATCCGACAGATACTTATCCTGTCCCGTAGTCAGGTACATCTCAGCAGCCGCCCAATAGAATTCATCCGACACGTCGTCGTCGCTGTATGCGCCGCCGCCAAGATCCCAGTCAGTACCCGGTGCGAGGATTCCTGGGTTCTTTTTAGCTGCAGCGTAAGCAGTCGTTGCTGCTCTCAGGCACTGTTGTGCAAAGTCATTATCGTATGTCGCGAAAGACCGAGCAGCCATCGCCCCTGCAGCCGCCAGGTTCAATGTAGCAGCTGTGCTCGGTCGATGCAGCTCCCGACGTTTTGGATCTTGCGAGGGATCAGTAGGCAGCGGCGTCCACTGGTTGTCGTGCATCTTGTGGTGTGCCATGCCGGACATATCGACCATACTTTCATTGAACAGCTGTGGAGCACTCCCAGCAGGAACCTGCATCTTAAGCATGAATTCGAGCTCCCATCTCGCCTCGTCAAGTAAGTCCGGCACTCCATTGTTGCGCTCCGGAACACGCAACGAACCGTCACCAAGCGGATTTGTGAGGTTCTCAACGTGTCGGGTCCGCTCGAACTCCATTAGGAGTTGTGCTGCAGATATTCCGCCGTTCACGACGTATTTACCCTGATCGCCGGCATCGTACCAGCCTTGCGTGACGTCGAGGGTATAGTTGCATGTCCATGGCTCGAGATATGCGATGAGCGAGTCGTGCACTGCTTGACATGGCACCTTCACGTCGCCTTGGTTCGGTGGTATCTGGACGTGTCCCGCGGCTCGAGCGTACTCTGCACCGACAAGTGTAGCATCTATGGCGATACCGCTGCGCTGCTGGTAAAAGAACTGTAGAGAGTCTTGGCGCAAAGGCTCGTAGAGGGCAGATGAAATAGCAAAAGGGAAACTGATTACGTTGCCAGCTCTCAAAGTATATCCGACGCCCTCTTGTGTGACATTGGTGAAGTTGATTATTGCGACCTTCTGTCCCGATGTAGCGTCTATGCCTCGAAGCATCGTGTTTCCTTGCGCGATCTCGTTACCAGCACTGTCGACTAAAGACCATGGTGTTGCGCCGGTACTGTTGGTGACATAAGTAGCAATTTTCGGTCCTTGTGGCAAGTAGCCTAGTTGGTTGAGTTTTAGTGCTGGCCCAAGATCCTGCAAATAGCCGCTTCTGTCTATGCGCTTCATGCTGACATTGCCAATGCATACTTCGGTCTGATCCGGGGCGCCTGCGAACACAAACTCAAGAGTCGCATTGGGAGCTTGGTTTGCAGGTGAGAATGTGAAAGAAAACGGGTGCAAGCTCGTCGTAAGTGCGGCAGTAGTATTCAGGTTTGGATCGAGCGGAAGATCAGGAGTCAGGACAGTAATGTCGAATCCAACAGAGGACCTGGCAGTGAAGTTGAGGATGTAAACGTCGTTCTTCGTTGCAAGGAAATCATAGGTGGTTCGTAAGTAACTATTGTTCCCAGGAGAGTTTGCTGGTACGCTGAGACAGTACAAACCATCTCGAATTTGTCCATCCAAAGACGACTCCCACCCGTAACTTGCGTTGTCGAAATTTCCATTCGTGACGATCTGAGGCGTCCCAGGGATTGGTGGAGGAGAAACGTCTCTTATTGTGAGTGGTCTCACGGACCTTGCTTCAGCCGTGAAAAGATGTTCTGTAGCCAGACATACTAGGAATGAATACTTGAGCATGACGACCCACTATGTAGCAACGGCAGCAAACGGGAGGGTGAGGTTGGTGCTGAGAACGAAGTTGAGTTTGCAGAGCATCATCAAGGCTTGTGCAAATGCCTTCTATATATTCATCTTGAATACTGATGATGGACCTCACCTCCGAATGATGACCTTCCCGATTCGTCTCGCGGATCGACACTGCTAGCCAAGATTGACCCTGGCAATAATCTGGGGTACTTGTATGGGCCCACTCCGATGCCACTTTCTTCAATCGAGGAGTAAGAGCGCACATGACGGAGCAATAACGCACAATCCAGCTGCTTGACAGGTTTGGTTCTGGCTGGGTTTGCAACGTAGGAGAATATTGTCTAATGGTTTGCTACCATGTTTGCACTATGTCAGACACGGTCCCTGTGATGTCCTAGCAGAAAGCTCTGCTGAAGGTACAAATAACATTTAGCCTAAGCTGTCGAATCAATGACGACAACGGAGCTAACCACGCTGGTTCATCCTCCGGTTTTCCGCATGCTCGTACTCCATTGTTGATCAGCTTGCAAGATGTCGACCTTCCACAGCCAGCAAGAGATGGAGATGTCTGGCTGTGATGCGAGGTTCCATGACTGTGCTTTCGTACTGTCGCTGATTAATGTGATTGGCTAATGATATCTTCTGGTCGTGTCCGAGGCGGGTGACGAAGACCACCACGTCGATTTTGCTTCGGCCGTCGGTTTGAGACATCCAAATGTTTTCATCATCTTTTCTACGACGACCACCACAAGTTTGCTACCTGCTGTGAACAGTTCTCCATCGAATCCATCGAATTTGTATGGCGAATCGAAGACTCCGACGCCTCGCGACATCTCGAACACAAGCTGGTCTGTAACAAACTGCACCAAGCCATCCTCTTTCGAAAGTTCTAGCTGATCGATTACCAGCAAATGTCGGGGTCGAATATGCTCACAGTCGAAGAAGTCTCTAATCCTCACCAGAATCTCAGAGCAGCATTTGGTGACCATCAGTTGATCAGCAATTCCGTAGGCTCTGACAAGCATATCGAAGTTGGCCCAGCTCACACTACGGACAGTTTTGTACTAAAACCAATTCGCGACGATGCCAAAAGCGCTGGGATCCGTCTATCTCAGCTCAACTGCGCTGTTAAGTCCTTGCCTAATGTCCTCCATGGCTGCTGCAAAGTAAGGACTCTGATCACAGAGGATTTGAGAATGAATGAAGTATGCGGCGCCGCTCGTTCCGTTCGTGACAGTGATCTTGATGATTGCGCTGCGCAGGTAGCTGATAAACGTTAGATGAAGTTGCTGCAGAGCGTGACGGATGCATACCTGGCGACATCATTTTGAGAGACAAACGACATTCTGCTTGTGGGGTGAAGACCTCAAAATCTCAGGTGCTTGTTTTATGGACTTGTAGGGCATGAACAGCTGCAAATTGACAACTTTAAATGTTAGTCGTAATCGCTGCTCGTATTGACGAGGGATTAAGTAGTCATTCGAAGTTTTCTCTCACAGCCTTGTGGCGGGTGGCAGCCGTTGACTTTATACTTTCACTGGGACTAAGTGTCTGACTTCACCGTGACTTTATGTCGTACCTTTCCTTCCAGATCCACGAGTCTCCGAGAACTTTCGACCCTTGCCTCTCCGCCATTTTGAGAACTTGCGCTGCTGCGAACTTGTCCTTCTTGCCACCAAACCCATTGATATAGCACCAGGCCAGCTCACGCATGGCATCAACATCTCCAAGATCAGCAGCAGTCTTGTAGAAGGATCGAGCAGATACCGCGCTCTTGGTGCAGCCCCAGCCATGCCTAAGAGAACTGGCAATCTCGAAGAGTGCAAGTTTCAGCTCATCAGGTGCCGTTGAAGTGGAAGAGGTTCCAGAGTCTATTGCCCGAAGCTCAGAGTCAATGGCTACTCTAGTAGCACTGTAAAGGTAGGCTACGGCCGTCTTTGGCTCGGGGTTACAACCCCACCCATGGCGCAGGGATAGCGCATACATGATCTGAGAAAGGACGTGTCCTTGTTCAGCCAGTTCTTTTAGGGACAACGTAGCCGTTTCGAGCCTGCCGGACTGGTGCGATTGGACTGCATCCTGGAATATGGCATCATTCTGGGTGGTGTTAGTGGAAGGCGCTAGTTCAAGACTGCGCTCGTATATGCGCCTGGCAGATTTCTCGAAGGCGGGATCGTTCCTAGAGACGAATTCGAAGACCTGAACCGATATCGCGGAGGCTAAATCAAGCCCCGAATCTGGGCTGAGCGGCTCAGAGACCCCCGAAAAGCTTCTACATACCACTGTCAGGGATGATTCGCTTTGTCGACTTCGCACAAAAGAGAAGCGCGACTTTCGAATTGCTCCATCCTCATTTGAGGTCGGTGGTGGGGCTTTCCTCAACTTCGTGACAGATGTCATAGCAGTGGGCTGGAACACCTTAGAAAGGCGACCGGGCTTCGAAAGCTCGGGTGTCATGGTGAGGGCTGGCACATCAGACTGTCGGGATGCTCTGTAAGAGACAGCGGTGTCGAGGTTCGCACTCAACGCTGCTACAGACCGTGGCGTGGTGCTTTCAGATTGATAGCCATCGTCAATTTCCGAGGTGGGCTGCTCGAACGTCGAGACTTCTGTCGCTGATCTCGGATCTTCGAAAGGGTTGGCGTTACTGGTCTGTACTGTGCCATAAGTTCTGGAGCTATTGCTTCGAAAGATTGAGCCACTTGTGCTTTCCGTGTACGCTTCCTGCAGGAAGCGCTGCATTGCCAAGCTCAGCTGCGGCCTCTGAGACGGGTCGCCATTATTGAGCGTATGAATCACCTCTAGGACCGCCGCTAGCTGATTTTGGATCTCTGGTATTCGAGCCGCCTTGCTTCGAATGCTCGATGTGTCACTCTTGATGCCACTAGTCATCGACATCGAGGCAAAAGCGATTGCTATTGTGATAGCTGACTTGTGCCCTTCCAGGTTACGGTGTAGGCGGGTCACCTCGTCGCGAGCGGAGAACGACCAGTGCACCTGCTGGCTCAGATTACCGGCACCAACTTTGTCAAGTAGACGGTCGATCTCGTCCACGACATACTTGCATTGACGAATGATCGTGTCGAGGTCATGTCGGAGATGATCAGGATAGTTGTCCGCAAGACCACTCCCATAGAAGACACCCAAGCTCCGTTGAAAAGAGTCGAGCTCGCTCTGCAAAGCGCTGACCTCCTTATCCGTGTTCTTTGCATCGGTTGCAAGGCTGCGGATCTTTGTCGATACCGTCGTCAGACCACTCAACAAGCCCACACAAGCTGCCGCGATCGATAGGGGATCCATACCATCGGCCTGGAAGAATAAGAATCCGGAATTTGAGTGGTGTCAGACTGATGGCCGCACATCAAAGCTCCCCAGCAACAAGCTGAGAACGCGCAAGAAGACCGCATCGAGACTGCGACGCATAGATATAAGAGCTCACAGCGCAATTGAAACCTGCATATTGACAGGCGCCGCCGCCGCCGAATCAGGCCAGCCACAATCTACAGCTAAGTCTCATTAATCGCACCCTGACCCTATGAGGCTCAGCCTGATAACATTTTCGCACTCATTTGGAACGCGAAAAATGGGCCGGGGAGAGCTGAACACTGAGAGACAAGGAGGCTCGTAGCAAATATATGAGAGGTGTGCAGACGTGAACGCAGTGAAAGTAGATAGACGAGTTTCTGAATTGACCCCCATGCCAGAAAGCAGAGTAGCAGGTCCGATTAGGGACTATTTCTGGGGCCTGCCGGGGTCCCACTCTTGCCAAGCAACTAGCTCGTTTTCCGTGAACCATAAAGACTACTTAGGTACATTCGTCGAGCATTCCTCCTCGTCCACCCGACTCCAAGGACTTTGACACAGAAAGCCTCAAGATCTGTATCAGGTTCTCATCGAAGGCGGTAAAGCGAAGAGGACCATGAAGTGAGGACCGTGAGGGAATTCAAGGACAGTGAAGCAACAGCTAGTTTCAGCCTGGGACAGCTGTGGGCTACGCAGTGGTAGTTAGCTGGACACACCGCAATCGTGACATCTTCACTTGGGAAAAGCTCTGAACGCAGTCAGAGCCCGAGATCTGTGTACGATAGTCGAAGGCAGGTCAGCGCTAGAGGGGCACGTTCCGCTCCGTTAGCTAACTTGGATGCTTCTATCTCCACCTACCTCAAACTGATAGGATCCTGTTCTGCATTCACCTCCTTCCGCTTTCACGAGCGTGGTTCTCTGGCCCGCAGAAACAGTTGAGCCAGCACAGCACTTGCAATCTTCAAGAAAAAGAAAGCACGTTTGCAGCTTTCACCAGTAAAAGAACGCGAGCTGAAAGCAGCAAGCACATCCAACCCCCACCATGGCTTCCCCCTTCGGTCTCCCCTTCCCAACCCTAACTCTCCCAACCTCAAATCCCGCTCTCCTCCCCCTTCTAAGCACAACAGCCTCCGCTAGCATCGCCATCTACGAAGCCATCGTCTTCAACGGGCTCATCAAAGCCTCCCACCATGACAGACCCTCCACTGCCCGCACAATCTCGCTGTGGTGGAAGACAACGCTCCCCGAAGTCCTCGCCGTCATCCTCGCCTCGGGCTAGCAAGCGCCCTCGGTGGCGTTCGCGCCATCCGTGCCTTCCGCAGCGGCAGTCGCGAACGATATGTTGCTATTGTGGGCACGTGCTTTGCGGTGGGACACTTCTTGTTTGGACGAAGTGTGGCCGGGATGATTCGGGGGCTGGCGGAGGCATATGATGGACTGGATGGGATTGAGGCGAAGGAGGAAGGGAGGGGGGAGGTTGTGGATGAGAGAGTCATTGAGCTGCAGAGACGGTGGTTGAGTGTGCATGCTTGGAGGATTTTGGTGACGGATGGGCCTGCTGTGGTGTGCTTCGGGTGGCTGGCGATGAGGAGATGAAGGTACAGCAACGAGCATAGTCAGTGTCCAAGAGCATCTGAAATCGACAATGGGAGAACGGTGGAGGCACGGTCGTCTGCAAAGTCTTCCGCACATCTCGACACACGGTATTGTCAGGTTACTGGAGCTCGCAAGCACCTTTTCCGTGTCATCGACCTTGGCTTTCATTCTAGTCTATATGTGTCTAGTCTGGTGTACATACGTGCATACTTCAACTACCTTGACATCATTTCCTGCACATCCATAGGCTATGCTCAAATTGCTTCACTTCAAATCACTTTTGGAATAATCACTTTTCCGAGACATATGTACTCCTGCAGATCCACCAATGGCGCCTCACCACACTCTGGTATATTCGCTTGTCCCATCGAGGGATACGCCCAAGACACCGAATAAACGCCAAAAAATACATGCTAAATGGGTATCTTTGCAAACAGCGCTGAAAGGTCGTGATCGAAGTGAAATCGTATCAAAGTCGTTTGTTATATAACAAGCTTGATCATGCTTGCTGCAGCAGAGGATCGAGCAATGGATCGAGGGTATTGTGAATGTGCTCACGCTCGTGCTCGAAATCGAAAAAAGGTTCTACGTTAACATCATCTGCTGGAAACGGTCCTGGTGGTGGATTGTGGCACGGCATGTACAGACCATCGTCAATCCTGCTTTGGTCGGCACTAGCATCCTCGCCAGCAAGATGATAGCCTTGGCCGTTGTGGTAGAGGTGGTCTCCGTAAAGTGTCATTGACCCCGAGAGTTGGTTCCAATCGTCGACGTCGTCATTCAAGACATCACCGTCAATCTGGGCTGGACCGTCAGCGGTATTGAAGGGATAGGGGTTCGTCATATTGGCTGCCTCGTCTGCTGGCATGCTCACACCTGTCAAGGCATTCAGCGTAGAACTCTTTTTGATGCCTTTGTCTTTTCTTGGCTTCCTCTTTTTGGGCATGGATACCGTAAACGAATCGTCTTCGGCCTGCCGCTTCGCCTTCTTCTTCTCTTCCCGCTGAATTCTTTTACTCGGCAGATTGAGGTGGGTGGTCCTGACGTGCTCAACCAACGCAGCCTTGCTGGTGAAGGAGCGACCACAGCCATTAGCAGGGACCTCTTGGCCTTGTTCCACCTCAGCAGGTACGGGAACCTCGGTCGAACCACAGATGAAGTCCTTTTTCTTCTCATGTACAGTCTTGGTGTGAACATTGAGGTTACCTCGCTTGGTGAAGACATGTGTGCAGCCAGGATACGTGCAGGGAAACTGCTTTGCAGCCTGCTTCGTGGGGTCCACTAAACCATGATCGATCTCGAGATGTCGTGTAAGCTCTTTGTTCGTGGTGAAGGGCGTCGCACAAAACTGACAGGTCGGAGGATGTGCATCCGCGGTATGAGCTTTCAGTTCAGAGTAGCTACTGAACGTGTAGGCCTGAAGATCACTCCCTTCATACATCATCAAAGCATCTTCCGCAGGGTGGCTGGCTATACAGATGGTACAACAGTACTTGGTACTATCGTGTCTGGCCCGTTGGTGAGACTTGAGCTTGTCTGGTGTATCGAAGGCCGCTGAGCAAGTCTCGCCAGATTGTGGATCAACATGTTCACAAGGGAAGGGCTTCTTCTGCTCGTGCACGGACAGAATATGTCTCCTCAGAGTCTCATGCTTGCGAAACGTCTCGTTGCAACCCTCATAGCCACGACACCTATACTTTTCCCGGCCCTGGTGTGCTTGAATGTGTCTACGCAGTCGAGTGCCAGTCGCGAAGCTTTTGTCACATCCTTCCCACGTACATTGATACTTCCGAATGTCAGAGTGAGCACTAGTTAAGTGATGCTTGAGGTGACTATCTCGGAGGAAGTCTTTAGGACAGAAAGCATGAGGACACTTGAAGGGCCGTTCGCCTGTATGGGATCTTATGTGCTCGTCTAATCGTGACTGGCGGTTGAAGGTCTTCGAGCACTCATCGTAGGGACAGGCAAGGATCTTTTGACTGAGGGGACGAGGGGTCTGAGTTCGCGGCGGAGTGGTGGAAGGGGTGTCGTGATCTAAATCTACACTTTCTGCTTCGCTTTCAGAGTCCGACATGTCGAAGTCACGCACATGGTCGAACTCATCGTCGGACAGCGTTTCCATCCTTAGCTTTCGTGGTCATGCGCGGCCGTGTATTTGATACCTGGTAGACTTTCATGGGACGAGATGTTTGAATAGCCTTGGAGAGCAGTCTCGTGGCACAGGCAGGTGGTTAATCTGCAAATCTTTGGAAGGAATGTCGGGTGGTTCCTGCCCTGTGGGGTGACGTTAGTCTGCCAAGCTTCGGCGCCACTTCCCTGCGACTTGACCGAGCCTTGCATCACTAGTGTATGATCTAACGCCAGCCTTGGTCATGTTTTTCGCAGAAAGTGATTGGGCCAGTGCGGACACTCGAACTTCTTGCCAGTCTCTCCACTTGTCGCTGCGCATCTTTCCTAACATCAAGTTTCTCCCCGACCAGAAGCAAGATGTCGGACTATGGTGGTGATGATGCGGCGTGAGTATCTTCCTCTGCGCTTCTGCTCAACTACTAAACTGTTGCGCTTGCCAGGTTCGGCAATGATGAGCCAGAAGAGACTTTCTTTGATGAGCCCGAGGATGAGGAGGACATCCTTCCCGACGCCGACGTAGATGCCGAAGACAACGATCTCCAAGCGAGGGGTGCTCAGACGAACGAAGAGGGGAACATTGTCGAGTCCGATGCGACCGGCGACCCGAATCAGAGGAGAGGTGCCAGGCCTCTTGGTGAAGAAGCAAAGAGAATTCCAGACGAGAAGCGCACCACAACTCCATACATGACCAAGTATGAGCGCGCTCGCGTGCTGGGTACGAGGGCCCTTCAGATCAGCATGAACGCTCCTCCCTTGGTCGATATCGAAGGCGAGACCGATCCTCTCCGAATCGCGATGAAGGAGTTCAACCAGAAGAAGATTCCGCTAGTCGTGCGCAGATATTTGCCTGATGGCTCCTTTGAGGACTGGACTTGCGAGGAATTGCTATGATCACCATCTAAACCTTTCAGACACTGCTGCTGCGTGTGCTAGGTTGAAGAGAATCGATACCATAGATCATGCACCGCTAGCATCGGTACAATCGACTGCTCAACCAGGGAGCTGGAGCCTGCCGCTGTACACAGATCATTGGACTACGCGGGGATGCCCATCAAGTGATTGACAACGGCGCCAGGGACCAGGTTTATCATTACGCACCGTCGATGCCGGCTAGCAAAAAACGACGAAGAGGTTCTGAATGTCATCAGGACGAAGTTCATTGTACGCATATTGGGTCTGGACAGCGCGTGACAGGCAGCATTTCGATAGAGAAAAGCCTAGATGGGAGGAGGCCTATGGCTATGGAAGTTCATGGGTGGCCTATTGGCATGACCAGCATCTGGAGTCTGGTAGAATGTGCCTTCCAAGGACAACACTGCAGAATTTATGCGTTGTTGAGTCTTCGATATTCTTGCCCGTACACCGGCCGCTTTTGTGGCCCTCCATGAATCAGCTCTGTGGCTCAACCTAGTACAGAAAAGCTTCTTTTGAGATGCCCCACATGCCGTCCCTGCCCCGTTTGAGCTGTCTGCCTTGACACAAAGCGCAGATATCTAGAAAGATGTAGCAGTCGAACTCGATCTCAATTAGGACCTTTCAGTGTTCTACTCTCCCACTGATGGAGCAAAGGAAGCACAGCGTCACTAAACGCAGTGCCGCGGGTTGCTTTGGTGCGGTAGTCATAGCTCTAGTGGCCGCGAAACGGCTCGTATAGAGCAAGTACCTAACGCATCTGGGCTTAGGTCTTCTGCAACCAGCCCTCGAAAACCCACCGATCTGGAGATCAATACCCACTACTTGCACGCTTAGCAGCCGAGGGTCGACAGGAATTCCCAGCGTTCAAGTTGGCCACCTCATGTACATGCCGGACATGCCCGCCGAAGGAGGTGATGAGTATGCGTGTTCTTGCTAGTTGCCCTCTCCACTTCCATCTTCGTCTAACGTCCTCGCTTCTTGACATGTATCACTGCAAGGCTTGTCGAAGATAAGCACTGCTTACAATAATGGCGGAGGCGACAGTTGCCCTGTATTCAGGATCGCGGAAGGATCCGGACGCATTGACCACTAGCAACCAAATCACTAGGGTCCCAACTCCAGTCGAAAAGGCCATCGACGCCGAAGCTACACCCAGCCCGCCTTCAGGCTCAGAGGAAAAAGCAGCAGATGTGCCAGAGCCTCCACCAAATGGGGGTCTTCGAGCATGGCTACAGGTTCTTGGGTGAGCGAAGCTATCCCAGACTGCGCATGGCATACTTGCGCACCTGCAACATCAATATCAACGCGATACTGATAATCGCGCTGTAGGTCCTTCTTTCTCTTCTTTAACTCCTGGTAAGTATCTCAGTGGACCACAGGAACGAGCACTGAGGACCTTAGGGGTACAATAAATTCGTTTGGATTGTTCCAGACGTACTACGAGAACAATCCTTATTGGACCGAATCACCATCAAACATATCATGGATTGGTTCGATACAAGCGTTTTTACTGCTCATGGTAGGAGGTAAGTCAAGGACAAATTGAACGTCTTGCACCCTTCCCGCTGTGACACTACTAACCTCGATCGATGCAGTCATCTCCGGCCCAATTTATGATATGGGTTATTTTCGAACCCTCATAGTGACCGGGAGTCTCTTGGTCACTTTCGGCTTCATGATGACAAGTCTCTGTCGTGAGTACTGGCAGGTCGTTTTAGCGCAAGGCATTCTTGTTGGTCTCGGCAACGGGTGCCTTTTTGTACCTTCTGTCGCTATCTTACCTCAATACTTTTCTACACGAAAAGCCCTTGCCAACGGTCTCGCAGCTTCCGGCTCCAGCTGCGGTGGTATTGTTTACCCTATCATGTTTCGATCACTTCAACAATCCGTCGGATTCGGTTGGGCCACAAGGAGCATAGCCTTTGTTGCTCTCGGCACTTCCATGATCAGCATTAGTGTGATGAAGCAGCGTGTCATGCCAAAGCAGAAGCGCAAGCTCTGGGATCTCGATGCATTCAAGGAACCACCATACAGCTTGTACTGTCTCGCAATGTTCCTAGCTTTTGCAGCTTTCTACGGTCCAGTCTATTACATCCAGCCATACGCCATATCAAAAGGCATCACCACTGAAGCATTTGCGTTCTACCTCTTGCCAATTCTCAACGCGGTTAGTGTCCCTGGACGAATATTGCCGAACTTTGCTGGGGACTACATTGGTCCAATGAACGTTCTCGTACCCGCATCCTTCTTGACAGGGGTCGTGGCCCTTGCCTGGGTCGGCGTGAATACCTTTGGAGGCATCATCGCCTGGGCGTGCTTCTATGGCTTTTTCAGCGGTGCCTTTGTCAGCATCGCTCCAGTGGGCGTCGTAGCGTTGACGAAAGACATGCGCAAGATTGGCACACGAATGGGCCAGTCCTTCTTTATCAGCTCGTTTGGGTTGTTGATCGGTACACCGGTTACTGGGGCGATACTTTCGTCGACTGGAAAATGGCTTGGGCCGCAGCTGTTTTCTGGGTTCGTGTTGATAGCGACCGCAAGTGCATTCCTGGCAACTAGGTATTATCAAGTTGGAATGAAGTTGATGGTCAAGGCATAAGTTGCGGCCCTCATTACGTTTCGGTAAATGGAAGAAGCAGCGATACAGACATTGGTTTAGTGGAACGGACAATTTCTAGGATGTTCGATCACAGCACTCTGGACGAGCTCAATACGCTCGGTGAAGCCGGCATCTGAGTGACGTACCGAATGGAACTCAAGGCTGTTCCAAATCGGTCAGATAGACGCCACAAACGCCACGGCAGTCTTGCAGGATCTGAGCTTGGTCTCTTTCATACTGCGGTCCAGCGTGCGAACTATGGATAAGCCCCACGTCGTACCTCGCTGCTTCCTTCAAATTACAGCGGATAACGCTCCCTAGGCTGGGACGGGTCATGCGCTTGTGGGATTTCGGCAAGGCAGGCAACCTCCTCCACGTAGTGGGACAACAACAGAGACGAGGAGAGAATTGTCGGGTTCAGCAACGTCATTGTTGCCTGCACAGCAATCCGGCTGCCCGTTGCCGTAACGTCTGCTGACCGGCACGACTTCGCGATATGAGTGGCGAGGAGCGAAGCAATGGCGAACAGGAATTTGGCGCATAGCTCGCGCCAGTGGCTTGGCGATCTATTTCTGTCACACGAGCGATGCGACCCCAGACACGTTGTAATGGCGCCGCACGAGGCTCGAAAAAGAAAACATAACTATTGATTTCATTCACTCATAGAACCGAAGAATCCACCATCTCCCGATTGAGGCTACTCACTCACAGCCGGTGTGCGACTTTCCTAGCACTGTTTATCGCGTGTCCGTAGCGTTGGCGATCATAAGCACAACAATTCAGCTTCTTGCCGGACAGTAGGCATTATTATTGCAAGGTCAGGTGAACAAGTCACGTAAGGTACTCTGAAGGATCAGCTAATCCGTGCGTGTCGAATTGCGATGACGTGGCCAGCCTTAAGGACGTTCGACAGATGTGTACCGAGATTGCGCAGTCAAACTTGACAGGGGACTAGTCGAAGAAACAGCAAGCATTTGGGCTGACATCTCGGCGCTGTGCTTCGTCCAAACCTTATTTGCAATTCCTAACGCTCCTGCATTTAGTGTTGGCTTAGCTAAGAAAAGTGCTCACAAGTATTCTATGCATAGAACTTGGACAAGAACTATCTGAAAACTTGTTCCGTACGCTGTCGGGTACTCCACCGTCTGAGTCACTCTGGATCGGTCTCCAGTGATGCGTTCTCTCTGGAAGCCGCAACAAGTGTTATTGTGGTGGGCGGAGCAATACGATGTTAGTCTAGCGCAGGTACCCGGACCGTTCTCTGGATCACCCACGGCGATCAGCAGTCCAATCATAGACGCAACTTATCAGACAAGCTTCCGCGAGCGCCTGCATGTGCCGGTCAGCTACTGGCGTCAACCGGCGCGGCGACACTGCTCCTGCTTACTTCCCAGGATCAGTGTAGCAGACCTCGTTCGTCGAGGACCTTCGATCGTTGTCTTCAGTACCCATCAGGCCCTCCACTGAGCAGGGATGGGACTGTTTTGCGACCCACTCTGGTGGCGGTAACCCCGGTTGAAACTGGACCATATGCTGGTTTAGGCAGGCTGTTTATGATCAACAGGTGCCAATGAAGGGTTGCCCGGATCGTCTCTCTGATACATAAGAAGATGGCCGTGCGCGTTCTACTCGTTCACATCTTCTTCCATCACTCACGCGCTGCCATCTCTCGCTAGTCACCAAACACATTCGTTGAAGCATATAGCAAGTCATTCGTTTAGCACTATCACATATCACCATGAAGGGCATCTTCGCCATCGCCGCGCTTGCCGGCGCAGTCGCCGCTGCTCCATACCAACTCATCAACAAGAGAGAACTCAGGGACAACGAATGGGCGCCCAACAAGCGTGACGGCTGCCCAGGCTACCTCACAGAAGGCGAGTTCGAATTCCCACACTACATCACACAAGTATCGGAGAAGAACCCAGACAAGGCCTACGGCCCTCAGTACAACGGCATCTTCACACCCAACGATATCTCCACCATCTTCAGCTTCGACGTCCCAGCTTCACGAGCAGACGCCAATTGCACATTGGAGTTCCTCTTCCCCAAGCAGTCTCAGCTCAAGACTTCGTCATACACCTACTCTGGCGACGGTTCATTCTTCTTCAAGGGCTACAACCCAGGCAGCTGCCCCAACGCCTCGACAACATACAACAATCAGCCTGAGTCGGGTCTCTTCCCAGCATTCCCACCTATCCACATGGAGCCTGGCTTCGCATACACGGTTGATGTCGGCCCATGCTTCGTCGGCGCTGGTACTTGTGTTGCCGGCATGACATCTACCAACGACACCCACTTCGAGTTCTTCCAGGACTACGATCAGTGCCCAATCGGTATCTACACTACCTACCAATATGGTTTGCCTTGCGCGCCTCCATACTGCTAGGTGTAACAACGCATCAGCACGATGCAAACAGACTTGTTGGTTTACAAGCTGCGCGAAGGACATTTTGACGACTTCTAATGACAAATCACCCTTATACCTGTTGGCAAATAGCTTTAGAAAATCTGTGCAATAATAGATCGTAATGTGGAAGAAGTACCGTACGTGCAAGACGTGTTGTCCCATCCTGTGCTCGTCTGATTCTACAAATCTTCCCCTAGCTCTACTGCACCGAACCATTTCTTACGTACACCTTCTGCATACCGTCCCCTAGATTTACTCTGCAAGCCTAGATGTCGAAGCAACTCGCCCCAATTACCCCGCTGAACGACGAACAGCCAGCCCTGGGATCTTGAACAAGCAGCGAAACCGATCCTAAACCACGGGCGTTTCACAACCCTCCAGGTATCGTAGCCGTTGCTGAGATTGCTCGATGATCTCGCCAAGCCCGAACATGTGCTTACGAAGCTTAAGCACGATAAGGTTGCGCCGTTGTTTCGGCGCCAACAGGGACTCCAGGCTGAGATTGTGCCCCTTTGGGAATTCCAGAAAGAGGGACACGGAAGCGGATCTGCTCTGCTCTCTGATAGTGAGAAAGTGAGAAGCTGTTAAGGTTATTTTCTGGAGATTACTTCGAAGTGCGTCAAGCAAGTACTCAAGAAAGACACGTGCGTAGAGGCGGATGCGGGGATCACGGAGTGCGACTTGAAGTCGTGCGGGAACACAGCATGTCCATGAGGTGCACGGCAGGAAGTTGTGAAACGTCCCACGAGATGCAGCTTATGTAAGACTTCCACAACTCACTGTCTCCCACCCACCAGGACAACGAGCAGTGCAGTACCTGTCGTCGCTCAGGTCTACGTAGAGTTGGTGCTTTCAAATATGGTTGCGGCAGACGGAAGACGCGCATCATGTTCTTCGGCACGGTGGAAAGCCGGAAGAGACACGCTCCTGATTTGGGGTTCTCAGTCCTCGGACGTTTTCTACCCGAGTTTGTGGCTCTACGGTGAGAATTTAATGATGATGCTCACAAAGTGTCTCACTGAACAACCGTAACATTTCTCAAGACTTACAAAGTTTTGAATGAGGTCATGATCGTTCTTGGCCATTGCTGACAATGGAACCTAGAGATAGAATAATGCTCTCTTGCGATCTCAGACATCTTCTGACCGAGGACATAACAAGAAATTCACGATGTCAAACAAAGTTGCCACTGTTCTGCGTGTTGCCATCGCAACAGTCCTTGGAAGTGCGATAGCATTTCCTTCCGTGTACCAGCCCTCCCTCGACCACTTATGGGCAGTGCTAAGAAGGAATGCTTTCTACCGAGCCTCGACCTTCGAAACGTTCTGGACTGTCCTTTGCTATGCAGTGGTCGAGCCACTGATAACAGTAGTCTTCCTCCAGCACCCTGAATGGCGTCTAGCAGCAAAGCACAAGAAGGCTGATGAGTCAAATAGCACTCCTGATGGCACGGAAGGATCACCAAGTCGATTGCCTCGCGGTCTCGCCTACGTTTTCCCTCCACTCTTCTTGGATTTGACCAAGAAGATGGACGAGCCCGGTTCTCGTCCTCATGGTATGCGAAGACCAGCTAGTCGGTTATTAGAAGGGCTTACTTACATTGTACCGCTCCTCCTCCTCGACTTGACCATGATCAAGAAGTTCGCAGATGTTCCTCTTGAGGCCATGCTAAGCTCCGGAAACTACGACCCAGCGCTTGCACGATCAAATTGCAGAGGCAACACATGTCAAGTCAACTTCCTCATGCCCTCCGTTCATAATTTCAGCTTTTCGTCGCCATTACAGACCCAACGAGCACTACCCAACGACGCACCAAGCAGCCGCCGTCTTGCCCTCGAGCTGATTGCCAGCTTCGTAATCTACGACGCAGCTTTCTTCGCCTTCCACTTAGCGATGCACGTTCTCCCTGGTATCAGGTCGTGGCATGCCCCCCACCATACCCACGCCGAGATCCATCCTCAGATTACAAACCAACTTCACATCTTTGAGCGGATGGGTTTGGTGCTGTTGGCCAATTTCTCGCTGAATATTATCAAAAGTCATGTTTTGACGCGGACGTTGTTCGTGCCAATTTTTGTTTGGTTGCTGGTGGAGATTCATAGTGGGCTTGATCTACCTTGGGGATACGAGAAGGTGCTTCCGAGGGGTTGGGGCGGAGGAGCGAGAAAGCATGCTAGGCACCATGGAGGTGGTGAGGGAGGGTTGGAGCCGTACTTTGAGTGGTGCGATGGTGCGTTGGAGTACGGCAAGGCGCTTTTCAGGCATAGCCAGCCACCCCAATAGAATATAGACAATGTACAGTTAACGTTGTGTGCCTTTCACTCTTTCGTGAAAATGTGGTGCAGTAGCTTTGGCTTGATTCGGGAAAGACCGCTTGGCCGCCGATTGAACCGTGGAGAGTAAATAACTTCGATTTCGTCACATGTACGTTGAAGGCAGGTTTTAGCATGTACATCGCCGACGCTGCCACCCACACACAACATGCATCTCACGTAAAGCCATTAACGTAATCTCTCAAACAAACGACGAAAATGCTTGACATCCAATTCCGTCCCCTCAAAGATCAGATCTTCAATCCGCTCTCTCGACTCATCCCACGCTCTGTCACCCCAGGAACTCTTACGCTCTTCGCCTTCATATGCGGCATAGAATCCTGCTATTTCGCCCTCTCCAATAACACAGCAACATCCCTCACCTTCTGGGTCCTCAACCGCGCGCTCGACTGCCTAGATGGCGCCGTAGCACGCCACCGCAATCAGTCGTCCGACCTCGGTGGCTTCTTTGATCTACTCGGTGATTTCATCGTCTACTCTCTCATCCCGATATGCTGTGGCCTGTCATCTGCTGCGGAGGGCGGGGGAAGTGGGAAGCTGGTGCGCCTCTGGGTTTCGATAGCGCTTGTGGAAGCGAGTTTTCACATCAACAATTTTGTGTTGTTCTTCGTGGCGGCGGTGGTGGAGAAACGAAGGGCTGGGGTTGTAGTTTCTGAGCAGAAGAAAAAGAGCAGTGCTGCGGCGGGAAGGAACGAGAGCGAGGAGAAGATCAAGGAGTTGACGAGTGTGGCTATGAGACCTGCGTTGATTGAGGGGGTGGAGAGTGGGCTTTTGTTTACTGTTATGCTTGCTGTGCCTGCTTGGACTGAGTGGGTGTGTTGGCTTATGGCTGGGCTTGTGGCGATTGGAGTCTTTCAGAGAGTTTTCTGGCTGGCAGGAGTCATGGGTTGAATGACCTGAGACGGCAGCAATGGCGAGATACGATGTGATCAATGAATACTACTTCGCTATGACAGAGATCCTGTCTTCTCGTCCGAGAGAACATCCTTCTTATACAACTCCTGCACCAGAGCATTAGGATCGCCGCCACAAGCGTTCAGATCCGTGTTTGTCATGATCGTGGTATAGCTACCGTCGCTGCCATCGAGCAATACTGCTGGGTAGCGGATGCCGCTGGATTTGACAAAGTCCTTTACACCTTGCGAGATTTCGTCTCTGTGCCATTGCACCACTTTGATGCGGTTGCCCTCGATCTTCTTCTTGGCTTCTAACCATCCTGGGGACTCAGACAAGGAAAGACCCCCGTGTGTGATGTCGCATGCCTGTAGGTGCACTGGTTAGGCCTGTTCAAGAGAAGTACTGCCACCTTTGTGCAGATGCAAGTGGCCCCTTACAGCACATTCTGGCTCGTCGCCTGACTTCGAGAGTTTTCGGAATCCGTACTTTAGCTTGCCGAGGGCCGTGCTGTCTGCATTGTAAAGGACGTACAGGGTTCTCTGAGACATGTTAATGCTGTAGACGCTGAGATGGATGTTATAGATCCGGTTTTATGAGGCATGGTTGTTGACGAATGGTGGCGTAATGAGTCTTGCCGGCTATCCCGATGGTTACCGGATAGGTAAGCTTTCGTCCGTAACCCTCTCTATCGCCGTGCCCGAGCAACCCTAAATGGAGTGCCTAAACTTACATCCTAGGCATCACATGGTACAAGCTCTTAATTAATTAAATAGGCTTGTCACGTGGGTCGAAGGTCTCGGCGTTCGTGATAGACGATACATGCCTAGTATCCACGTACCTCAGCCCTTCTCTTATCTCGTCCATCCTGCTCCTCTGCCGTTGCTGCTCATCGAAATTCTCATCTGCTAACCACCTTTCATACACTTTCTTGCACATTGGCCATTCAGCGTCGATCATAGAATACCAACAAGTATCTCTGTTCCTTCCTTTGACAATCTGTTCTTGTCTAAGTGTCCCTTCGTAGACAAGTCCATACCTCTCTGCAGCCTTCCTGGACACAAGATTCAAAGAGTCGCACTTCCATGCCATTCTTCGATAACTTAGCTCCTCAAACAGAAGACGGCCAAGGAGTAAAAGCACTTCCGTCGCTGCTCTGGTCTTCTGTAACTGAGAACCGAACAAGACTCCGACTCGCTGACTCGATTAGTGAGAGGCTCCCCGGATTGAACAAAGGCGCAGCCGACTGTTTCACCCTTGTGCGGTCCAGAAAGCAGAAAGATGGCGTACGTTGACAGGTTGATGGTCCCGAGATAGGCATTTAGCATGTGAACGAAGTCAGAAACCGTGCTGAACGGCCCACTAGGTGTCGCGAGATGCGGTGACGTCAACCCGTCAACGCGTTGGCTTAGCGTTAACGGGGGGTTATCTACAGCAACGCGTTCCTCCTTCGAAGGAAGGGCTAGCTTATATATAATACAATCTTAAAATATACCCCTACGTTAGTTTTCTATCTATAATAGTAGTAGTAACGATATAAGACCTTAGTATCCTCTAGTATAGCACTCGGAGTCTCTCGTTTAACGTAGTAGTAGAAATAAGACTAAGTAGTAACTCGAGTAGTAATAGCGTTACGAGCCCTTACGAGAAAGTAGTTATAATCGTAAGATATAATAAGAAGACTATCGTAACTATAACGCGTAGTAGTTATAACGTTAGAATAGCGATAGTACTTTCTAATCCTAATACTAACGCGTTAGCGTTAGATTAAGTCGAACCTACCCTAAGGCTAATACGATAACTCGACTCTAACCGGCTAGCTCGGTTATCTATAGTCTAAATAACGATAATAAGAGAACGCTTATCGTTATAATAATAAAGTAGAGAGGAAGCTAATAAGGTATAATTTATCGATCTAATACTAGAAGCTAAGTTATTCGAGTCTTATATTCTATAACCGCTACTTTCGCCCCTACGTTCCTTAAATAATCTAAGAAGGTATTAAAGAACCGCGAAGAGCTTAGATAGGTTACCTAAGATCTCTATATTCGTCGATATTAAGAGATAAAGCAGTAATAATAAGGTTTCTTCGCCTAAACGATAGGCGAGGAACTCGCTATCGATAGCTATTATTCTATAAATAAGGTCTTTAGATCGAGGCCTTTTCTCGATCCCTCTAAAATTAGTCTATCTATTAGTTTACTACCGGTAGTTAAATAGAAAAGCCGGATCTCTTTCTTAGAAGTATTCTCCCCTATTAAGCTATAACCCTTAGGAAGACGAGTTATAGATTAGTAAGAGAACCTAAATCTATCGAGATATAATTAAAACCCTTAAACTAATATAAGAGAAGAAATCGAAATAAGTTAAATCCTACCTATTATTAATATTATACCTAGAGCTTTTAAGTTCGAACTAGCTAACTCTAAACGCTCTTCGTCGAAGATAGTAACGAATTAATATATAGAACTACTTAATAAACGAGCTAAATAAAATCTTCTAAATATAAATCCTCCTATACCTCGATATTAAAAGAAGAATTAGGAACGAGATACTATTCTTATCTAGATAATAGCTAACTAAATATCGGAACCGCGTTTCTTAAGAAGCGTAGCTCGTTTTATCGACCGAGAAACCTATACTATCGTAAGAGCGATTAACCTAAGTATTACTTAAAAAAAACTTAAAGAATATAAGCGTACTAATCGACCTCTTTTACTAGACGGTAATTAATATTATAAGATAGCCGATAAGAACGAGTTCTTTTAACTTCTTCGTCGTTTTAAATAAGGCTAAGACTAAGAAGAACGCCTAGACGATAATAGTTAACCCGAGAACTCTACTTAGCGCGCCGACTCGAATATAGATAACCCTTCGATATTTAGCCCTATAAGTACGGAATTTCGATTTAACGCCTAAGACGGACTCTAAGCACTAGCTAGGGTAAGACTACCTCTAACGGAAACGATACGCGAACGATTAGCCTAGAAACGAGTAAAGCTAGCTAAGTAACGCCTAATAAAGCAATATCTATAAGTTAAGTAAGAGCGAAGGTAGATAAAAGAAGAGAGCTAATAAGTATAAGAAATAAATAACCGTCTAGAGAAACGTATAGTATAGCTAGAGCAATAGGTATAAGCTATTACCTAGAAAAGAGAATAGGTTTAAATACTAGACCTAGTAGATAATTATAACTCGAGCGATATACCGCTAGAATAGCGAGCTCGCTAACGAGTTCTAACGTAGCTAGCCGAACTATACGGCCTCGCTATAGGATATTAACGCGGCCCTCTAAGAACTACTCGATTAGATCTCGCGCTAATAGCGATACCTTCGATAGATAACTATCGACTAGGAGGTACGCCCCTGCGAGAATAGCTATAGCCGAACCGGCTAACTTATTACCTAACTATATAAATAGGACCGCCGTTAATATCGAGGGCCCTTCCTCCTTAATAGAAGGCGTACGCCGAACGCCCGCTAACTAATTATAAAGTATAACTTAATAGACGGCCGAGATCGTCTTAATACCTCGTTAAGAATATTTATCGTTAACTTATAATAACTTTATAGAACACTAGAATTCAATCGTAAGACTTTCTTCTAGAAGGGTTTAACCCCTTAAAGGAAGAAATAAATATCGAGTTCGTTATTAGTCGAATTAAAGCAATAATAAACTAGTATAGTAGCTAAACTATGCTAAATATATTACCGCTAGTGATAAAAGATAGAGCTCTAGAATAGTATACCTCTCTAGACGAGCGTACCTAATAGGAAATAAATAATAGTATTAATAGCTAGACCTTTAAGCTAAGATAGGAGTTTAAGTAGAATTAAATTAAAGCCTAGTATAAAGCTAAACGCCTAGTTTAAGACTTCGACTTAGAAGAATCTCTTAACGAGTATATTTTACGAAAAGCCGCTAGACTACGAACCGTAGAAGAGAGAGACGATAGTACTATTCTTAACTAGATTTAGAACGGATTACTAAATATCCTCGTTAACGTAGTACCTATAATACCTAAAGAATTACTAAGCGATTTTCGACGTAAGATAAGAGAACGAGAACCTAGAGTAAGATAAGTATAAAAATCCTTACGAAGAAGTACTCGAAGAGAAGACTATCGTAATAATTAATAGAAGGACCGTAACCGCTCTGAAAAAGACCGATTCTCCTACCGTACTATAAATAAGCGTAACTAATATAAAGAAAAAAAACGTATTATTAGCTTTAAAGATTAAAAAGTAAATAAAAAGTCTACTAGACCGAAGACTAAAGAGGCTACGAATAAAAGGTAACGTAGCTAGATACCCGCTAAAAACGGCGATCCTTCTCGACTCTACTAGTTACTAAGACCTAACGATAAGGTCTATAACGGAAACTATTAGTAAAGGGACTGCCCGTATAAGATAAGAGGATATACCGCCGCTTATACTATCTCGAATCGAGATTATAAACGGTAGTAGGAAGTATATAACATCTTATTAAACGAAAGTTTCGAATAATAACGGCTTACCTACGTCGAGTCCGAGTTAGAATCCGATAAGAATACTAATACGAAAGATATAAAAAACTAACGGCCGGTAAGATAGGACGTAGCTATTATACCGAGACTGCTAGTTACGTAAGCGAGATATCTTCGCTACTTATACTAAATATTATTTTAATTTATAATACGCTATATAATTATATAGAGGTAGAACCTATCGGCTAGCCTAAAGGCGATAAACTCGGAATATATTTCTATCGTTTTTAGCTAGCGGAAGTTCTATACTATAACAATATAACCCGAAAACTATTAGCTATCTATATTAATACGGGTTCTAGGGTCTTCTATATCGAAAAGCTAACGCTAGAAGAATATTTCCTAGATATAAAAATACACTAGATAACTTAAGAAAACCTTAACTTTAGAGGTATTATACTCGAACGTATAGTTATCGCGAATTAAGTCTATATTAAACTAAATCTACTTACGACTAATTATCGTTATATCTAAATATCGAGAGAATTTTATATTATACTAGAAATAGCCTATAATATCGTAGTAGTAAACGATATACTATTTAACTATAACGTAGAAATAAATCTAGCCTAGTAAGCGACCTTCTAGAGCCGAAGTTATTACTTTATTCTCTATCGCCTTCTACGCGATAATTAGGCGAACGTTAACGCAAAGATAATAGTTACTAACGCGGAACCTACGGCCTTATTACTAGGTTAAAAGAGGGCTAGGAAACGCGTTATCGCTAAACCTTCTACTATAGGCGACGAGAAGCCCTAACGTAAGAGTTAGAGAAGGCGTCGGCTACCGATATATACAGTAGAGGCTACTACTATCGCCCTCGGCTACGGCTAAAATATCGCTATAATAAAAGTTAAGCGAGCTATAGTAGGAGAATCCTACCTATTCGAACTAATCGCGATATATAACCTCTCGGAAGGTATATAGTAGTAGGCGCTTCGTTACTTACTTAACGCACTACCGAAGGCGATCTTAATATCGAATCTAAGCCGTTAAGTAATATAAGTTATCGAAAGGAAACTCTTAGGATATATAACTTAGTACGACCCTATTTAATAAGTAACCTAAGACTTCTACAAAGACGTTAAGCTAGTATTAGTATTTATCGTATTAGTAGAAAGCAGTAACTAGACTAGTAAAATATAGCCCGTATATTCTACGGATAATAAGCTAGATAATTTAGATATACCGTATCCGTTTAATATCTAACTTAAAGAAGAATCGAACGACGTTTAACTCGATATTTTAGACTACTAAAGCTTAGAGATTAAAGAGAAGGTACTAGGAATTATAGATTAATATCGTACTCTCTTTTAAAAGAAACTCGGCCGTTTTAATAACGAAATTAAGATAGAAATCCCGTTTATAGATAAGACGAACTTAAAAGACCTAAAGTAAACGCTATTTAACCTATCTAGATAAGATAGAAAGATAATAGACGAAATCCTAAACTCGATAAAAGAATAAAGCCTAGTTAAGAGCGTTCCCCTAGATAAGCACTCCGTCGTAGTATCTCCTACCTTTATAATATAGAGAAATAGAAAACTACGAGTTATAGTAGATCTAAGAAAAGTTAATTTAAAACTATATCTTAATACTTACCTACTCCCTTAGTAAGATAATATCCTTAAGGTATTAGGAGGTAGCACTATATTTAGCTTACTCGATCTTATAAAAGGGTTCTTTTAATAGGGCTTAGTAGTAAAAGATCAGCCTAAAACCGCGTTTATAATACCTTACCGCGGATATAAATACCTAACCGTCTCTACTATAGAACTCGAGATTACGCTCGGTTTCTTTTAATATCGAATAGAAGACCTAGTTAAATAGTACCTATAGAAGTTCGTATTAGTATATTTAAACGATATTATTATATTTTCGAGATCTATTAAAGAATACCTTATTTATCTTAAATAAATATTAGGAACCCTTAAACAAGCTAGTATTATCTTATTATTAAGAAAGTGCTATTTCGCTTTCTCGAACGTATAACTACTAAGATACTATATTTTAAGACTAGGAGTTTCGATAGTAGAAGATAAAGTAGCCGCTATTTAAAAAATAAGATTCCCTAATACCTTAAAGGACCTAGAAGCCGATACGGCATTCTTTAGCTACTATCGTAAATACGTAAAGAATTACGCTTACCTAGTTAAGCCCTTAAACGAGCTAAAAACGCTAAGTTACCGAACGGCCCTATATAAGAGCTTACTATAAGAGCGATACGATAAGATATACGCTCTTAAGAATACCGAGTTAGTAAAATAACTACTAGTAAAGGAACGTAAGGAGCTAATAGAAAGAGCGAAAGTAGTCTAGAAAACAATTAAAGAACGATTAATTAACGCGCTAGTACTAGTATACCTAGATTTCTTAAAGGGTTTTAAACTCTACGTTAACGGATCCCTATAATACGAGTTTAGAGCGGTAATCTACTAGGTCTAAGAAGAAAAGAAGGTACCTATTTGCTTCCTATCGAGGGCGCTATAGCCTATAGAGAAAAACTATTAGATAACGAAACTAGAAATAGCCGTACTCGTATAAGTACTAAGAAAGGTATCGTACTTCTTTAACGAATACCCCTTCGAGGTTATTATAGACTATATCGCGCTAGTATCTTACTTATAAGGACGCGGCCGAGGAAGACGCTTCGCTTAACTTAACGAATAGGCTATATACTTAGCTACCTTCCTACCTTAAATAAGGATAACTTACCGCTCGAGTAAAAATTATACTAACGCCGATAGGCTATTACGAATAAGAACGAGAGAAGAGATAAACGAATAGAAGAACCTCGATAACTACGCGGCTAAAGAACGAGTTCTATAATAACTTAAAAACCTATAAACCGAGGATAACGCTTATATAACTACCTCGTAGAGTATAGCTATTATATAGTTACGAGAAGTATTTCTAGAACGAGTACGCACCGAGCTACCGCGATATAAAAGCTTAGGAGAGTATTATAATCGGCTATAGATTTAATAGACGGAGAAACTCGAAGTCGGAGAATAGAAAGAAAACGGTTTCGTACTTCGCTTAGATAAACTACTATACTATACGAAACGCGAGATAGATCGAATCTATATATCGAACGAGTTATAAAAGAAAGTCTTTTAAATAGTATACGACGATAATACCTATATAGGTATTAAACGAGCTTACGAAAAAGCGTAGAGAACGATATTTACGCGGAACCTTAAACTACGAATAACTAGATATATTCGATCTTACTTAAGTTACTAGGTAGCGAAACCGAAGAACTATAAGCTATATAAAAAGATATAACTAATTTTAATCCTTAATAGACTATTCTAGGTACTAAGTATAGATTTCGTTATTAGTCTCTCTATAGCGAACGGGTTTAATACGATTTTAACGGTAACCTATAAATTTATAAAATACATTTATATCGTACTAGGAAAGGATACGTAGATAATAAAGAATTAGATAAACGCGTTCTATAACGAGGTAGTACGCTACTAATACCTCTCTTAGGTAATAATCTTAGACCGAGATTCTAAGTTTATATCGAAATTCTAGACTAAGCTACTATAACGCCTAAGAATTAAGAGATAAATAACCGCTACGTACTACTTATAAGCGAATAGCTAAGCGGAACGATCTAATAGTATAGTTAAGATAGCCTTAAGATATATACTAGTAGGAAAATATAAGAAATACTAGCTAAAGCTACTACTCGACGTTAAGCTCGTATATAATATAACCCGCTAGTTATTAATAAGAATAAGCCTATTTAAGGCGATATATAAGTTCCTACCGCTCGAAGCGCTTATAATACTAACCTAATTATACGAATTAGATTTCGTAGCTAACCGGAAACTATTATACTAAGTAATAGTAGACGCGATAATATATAGCTAGATAAGGATAGCGGTATTATTTAACGCTAGTTATAACCTACCGAGTTTAACGAGGAAAGTTTACGTACGTATAGTAAAGACTAGAGACTACGAGTATTATATACCTAATTAAACGGGTTTAAGCGTAAAGCTCCTCGGCTCTTTCTCTATTAAACGTAAAATATTAGATCTTACCTACGAGTTAGAGTTACTAGCGAAGTATAGAATCTATCTCGTTATCTCTATTATCTACCTTAAGCAATTCTATAAAGACGAATTTAATCGATAATCGCTATCGCTACCTAAACTAATAATTATAAAATAAGATAAAGAAGAATATATTATCGAGAAGCTATTAAGAATAATCGAAAACGGAGATTATATCGTAGTAAAATAGAAGAGCTATAAGAAGGAAATAGAGGAATTAAGATAGCGCTTAAAGTAGAATATACTAGAAATACTAAAAAAGTTTAAGAATAAAAGGAAACTAGGACGAATACGTAAAAGGAAATCCTAATAGATAACCCGTTAGAATAGGAAGATAACCTTAATATACTTTAAGAATACTAAGTAGAGAAGTATATAAAAATATAATTAAGACGATTAACAATTTTAGCGCGAAATAAAAACCGCGTTAACGGCTATAACGGATAATCGTAAAAAGTAGTAGGAAAATAAAAACCTTTACTCTATTAAGACAATAAAGGCGTATTATCTTAATAACCTCGACGATAGCGACTTTATTTAGTTTATACCTATTCGTTTATACCTAGTCGCTCGTTTATACCTAGCCGTTTATACTCGGTTATAGTTACTACTTAAAAGATATTAAAGCATATATACGAACGTACTATAAGTATTACGAATCGAATAGTATAGCGTATCTATATAGCGCCTACGAGTTATAACTAATAGACTAATATCTATAAAAACTATATTATTTACTAGCGACCTAAATTATAACTAGCTATACCCCGAGTTTAACGCGATCTAGAAACTCGAAGTAGAGAGAGATCTAAGACTAAAAGGCTAGCCCTACGAATATAACGACCTAGGATTTATCGCGCTTATTAACCTATAAGAGAGTAGAATCCTATATTAGATTAACCTAGTAGGCTACGAGAAAAAATATAAGAAGAAGCTATATTAGTTATTTAAGCACTAGTACTACGGTAATCTCTTATAAACTATTCGTAAGGGAAACGGCCTTCGACTTAGTATCGATATTATTCGTAAGTATATCGATTACGGTATTCTCTTTTAATTATAAGATTAATACGATCTACTTAAGAACTAAGGCTAGATCTAGTTAAGTAATCGACTCGTTAACCTAAACGTTAAACCTAATTTAATCGGCTACGACCGAGTCTACGAGAAGAAGCCGTAAACTTAATAACCTTGCCGATTAAAGGAATCCGATAACCTAATAGTACCTAAGAAGAAAGATTTCCTTACTAAACCTATATTAGGTTAGAGAGTAGACGCACTAGAACCCTTAGCGCTTATAGAGAACTAAGAATATTAGATAACTCGCGATATAAGAATAGAACTACTTATAGCGAATAAGATTACGGCTTTTAAGGATAAGAAGAAGTTCTTAGCTTAGCTTATCGTATTCCTCCTCGATAACGTAATAAAGGAAAACCTAATAGATCTAACTTAGAATCCTATCTTATTTCGATTACTAGACGACGCTTTAATACTCGTCGCCCTCGTTCTCTATCTAAACTATAAACTCCGAGGCACCCTTTAGCCCTAGAACTTTAATAAAGGAGGCTCGCCTTAGATAACTTAAGAGAAATATAACTAGGGTGCTTTAGCGTGCGTTAGCGTTAAATCTAAAGGCGAACCTTAGTAGATCGAATCTTACTCCTAGTTCGTTTAGGAACGCTACTTCGTATTAGGAGGTATCGATTATCTTACTAATACGATTAATCTATCTAAGGGTAAACGAGACGAAACTCGTAAGAAGAGCTAGAAGGACCTATCGCGTTTAAGCTACGGATACTTTACGGTCTCGAATAACGTTACTTATCGTTTTAGTAGCGATAATAGACTATTTATATAAATCTATATTAAAGGAGATAAATAGAACCTCGATAATACGAAAGCCTTATATTTCGTATTAAGAAACCTAAGCGGTTACTACCTTAATACGCTATAGAATTAAGTTTCGATTCTAATATCGCGAGAACTATTAAAGAAGTCGACTCGAACTTTAAGCCGGCTATAGCTAGCGATAAACGAAGATAAGAAGATATCGGCTAACTCGCCTCTCGCTACGCCGCTTATTAAGACTCGAAGTAGATTATCTACTTAAGGTAGTTATACCGAAAGACCTTAAGGAGGGAACGATATAATACCGCTAAGAGGCGAAGGAGTTTTAATACTATTAAGAAAAACCTTAGCTACTTCTAGAGAAGATATTCCCTTAAAGCTCGTTAGCAGTTCTCCTATAGTTCCTCGCTTATCTAGAGTTAGTAATAAGCGTAAAGCTATTATTAAAGAAATTTCTAGTTCCGTCAATAAACGCTAACGCCTATCTTAGAATCCCGTTATCGCCGCCTCCCTCGTAACGACGCTACGTATTAATAAGGGTAAAGAAAGGGTAGAGAATACTACGGCGACGGATCTTAAAGGCCTAGCGATATATAACGAACTACCCGAGAAGGTAACTAAGTTTAAGAAAGTATATAACCGAAACTAGCGACTAATATAAGCCTATAAGAGTTTTAACGATATCTATTCTTTAAAGGAAGATAACCTAAGTGCTACTTAGTATAATAACGCTCTCGCTCGCGACTTAAAAAAGATAGCTCTCGTCTTCTAAGTTAAGGATAAAGATATCGAGATAAGCGATATATTAGCTTAATAGAACTTCTTTTAAGAGAAGATAAAGAAAGAGCGAAAGGCGTTATCTTAAGACTCGCTCGGGCTAACTAGATATTAAAAGAACTTAACTAGCTTCTTTAATTAATTAAGACGAAGAGTACGAACCTAGTAGTATTAACGATTTATTAGTAACTTCTATATACTTATCTTATATTAATCTACTAGATAATCTTCTATCTACGTAGATATAGCGAGTTTATATAAAGCCGTTGCTTAGCCTATAATATCGCCGAAGTCTTAAAGAATATACTAGACCTTAAGATCTAAGGAGACCTATAAAAGATACTAGGCCTTAATACTCTCCTAAAGGGTTTTAAATCGAGTACTCTTTCTTAATTATAAATAACCGCGCGAGATACTAGTATTAATAAGGTTAATAAGCTATAGTAACCCGTTAAAGTTATCGAGGATAACGATAATAACTAATTTAAGCTATTCTAAACTAGATACTCGATAATAGATATAGAATAAGATAACGGATACTAGATAATATAGAACGAGTAATAGAAAACGAGATAATAAGTACTAGATAATATAGAGAATTTAATAATAAGGGCTAAGTAAGGCGTTAATCGTAGATAAACTAGATTAATATCGAGGACGACGTCGTCCTTTTTAGAGGCGGTATATATCGCGAGATACGGTAACGTTAACTCGTTAACGCGTTGGCTTAGCGTTAACGAGGGGTTATCTATAGCAACGCGTTCCTCCTTCGAAGGAAGAGCTAGCTTATATATAATACAATCTTAAAATACACCCCTACGTTGGTTTTCTATCTATAACACTAGGCCACCAGGTCCAAACATCGTTATAAGATCCTACATTCTTGTAGAGGTTAGGGAAGTGGTTCTGTGTGAGACGCTCCAGTGACACATGCTTGCCAATCAGAGGCTCGGGTCCAGGGATGAGAGCAAGCTTAGGTTCTGATTCAAGTGCTCTAGGTATCAGGAGGTTGCTCGCCATTCTAGGAATGTTAGTATGTGGTTTTGGATGTTTAGTGTTGAATTACGATGGTATTTGACGGGGACAGATGAATTCACAAGGAGTCTACGGGGTCGATTAAACCACAGACACTTCTGGACATTCGTTCTTTGATAACTGTACTCTTGCATTGATGTATACTAGTCCCGTTATAGGAAGATTAAGATATGCATTGTAATAAGTACAATACTGGGCCGAGGATAGGCTACAACATCCGGGGTTAAAGCCTAATTTTAAATTCGTAAATTACACCCTGACCAGGCATCACAGTAACTTACAGACCACCGATTATTCGTTGACACCCAGGCTCTCCCTCAGATGTCGCCCAACCCAGGACGAAAACACGCTGGTAGGCACATGTTCGCCGAAACTTCAGATGAAAGTCTGCAAGGCTTTGACCTTGCTGTCATTGGCGCGGGCATCTACGGCATCCAAGCTGCAAGGACATATCTGGAACTCCACCAGAACGATCGAGTCATAGTGTTTGAGGCAAGTGGACGAGTAGGTGGTGTATGGTCACCAGGTAAGCGAATCCACCATGTGCGGAATGATCTGACACTACGATCCAGAGCGTGTCTACGATGGGTTTTGGACACAAACGCCCCTCGGCATTCTAGAGTTCTCGGATATGCCTCTAAAAGGCGTCCCGAGGTCTGACACCTATCACGACTTCTTTCCAGCAAGATACGTGGCTGACTATCTGGAGTGCTATGTCGATTCCAAGGTCTACGCTGGAAGGTCCCTAGCCTCAAGAATCCATTTTCATTCTGAGGTCGAGACACTGAGAAAAGTCGAGCAAGGATGGGTCCTGCACATCCGAGGGCACCAGGACGGTGACTTAGGTTCCGCTCAGTTCGTCGCACGCAAAGTTATTGATGCTACTGGGTTGACATCCAACCCTAACATGGCTTCAATTCCCGGCCAGGATGAATACCGTGGGCAAATGCTACATGTCAAGGACTTTGGACGACAGCAAGACTCAATTTTGAGACCCAAAGGACCTGGAAGGGTCGCAGTCATAGGAGGTGCGAAGTCCGCAGCTGACGTTGCGTATGTATGTGCAAAAGCCGGCAATGAGGTCGAGTGGATCATCAGACGGAGCGGTGCTGGCCCTGCAGCTTTCGTCTCAGCAAAAGCTTCATGGCCATACGGTAACTCAAATGAGAGTTTCTACAACAGGTTTACTTCTCATTTCCTTGTCAGCTGGTTCTTTGACGAATCGAAGACGTGGCTAGGAAGGTTTTTGTACCATACGATCCTGGGACGGGCTGTGATCACTAAGGTATGGAAGGCTATAAACCACAAGGCGCGTGCTCTGGCCAACTATGACAGGGAAGACGGGAGACGAAACGGATTCTACAACCTGAAACCGGATACAGATATCTTCTGGCAGAACGACTCTACCGGCGTCTGCCAGCGAGATGATTTCTTCGATGTAGTCGCGCATCGTGTCAAAGTGCATCGACAGGATATCAGACGCATGACTGATCATGGACTAGAGCTTGCTGATGGAACTGATGTACAAGCCGACAGTGTGGTCTTCGCTACCGGCTGGAAAAGATCTCATCCCAGGTTTCGGGTCAGTGAAGAAGAGCAAGATCTAATGGTGTCTCTCGGACTTGCAGCGCCAGAACATCGGGAACATGATCCGTCTGCAGCTCATTGGAACGCGCTGGAAGCCGCTGCAAAGAAGAATGTTTACGCAAGGTTCCCTATCTTGCTAGATCGGCCTCCTCACCACACGGCAGACTCATCAAACAGCATAATACCATTACGACTATATAAAGGCATCCTTCCCATCAACGACAGATCCATAGCGTTTGTTGGTCAGATGCTTTTAGGGAACAATTTCCGAAACGCAGAAGTGCAGGCGCTGTATGCTGTGTCCGCGCTTGACGGAACGCTGTCGCTGCCTTCAAAAGCGCAAATGGAGATGACAGTAGCGCACACTGTCGTTTGGGACCGCCTTCGATACCTATCCAAAGGGCAGCCTGGGAACTGGCTCTACTGGGATCTTATCCCATACACAGACGATTTGTTGCACGAGCTCGGCCTACGAAGCCACCGCCACAATAATGGCTGGAAAGACATGTTTGCACCGTGCTTCGCGCGTGACCTCACCGGTCTCATTGAAGAGTACCGGATGAAGAGTAGAAAGGGTCGAAACACTGAGTTGCGTCAAGCCTAGTGACGCGCATTCGTCATCGCGTTGCAATCACGATGCTAGCTACGAACAATGCGATCACCATCGACACAAGCAAAGCCCCAAAGACTGACACCCCGATTTTCATCCATCGCCCCACACTCCGCCGCGGAATCTGGTAAAGGTCCTTTCGCAGCAACGGCACAGCAAGTAGAAAGCCGATGCCGGCAATCCAGTAGCCAAAGGGGATGATAACAGCCAGAGCTACCTGGGTGTCTTTGGTGTAAGCTGGGCTTGCCACATCTGTGTTCCTCAGTGCGAGACCGATGATTTCGGGACCTGCTGAATAGATCAGGACCTGGATAGTGCTCCAAATAGCCAAGCCAAAAGTCTTGTACCTCGGCGGAAGCAAGAGTGCAACGAGGCCGAATAACGCACCCAGCCAGGTCTCGGCTGTTAGGTACGCAAGACTCATCATGCTGTATAAGATCTTGATGCCACTATCCTGGTCACCGCCAGCAATATCCCGAGAGAAGATCATGAGCAGTACGAACAAGCTGCTGATCATGCCGCCGACGCCTGTCAGGTACAAAGGAGTAAGCTTCGTCTTGTGCCAAAGCAGTGAAGTTAGTGCTCCTCCAGCCAGAACGGTGAGTGAGCCCACGACTCCAACTATGATACCATATCGAGAAAGGAGTTCTGGATGATCAGGGTACGTGTTGGCGAGGTAGCTCGGCATGTAGTAGCCAAACACATTCCCAGCAAGCTGACGGAACGCCGCAGACAGGACCAAAAGCCAGAATGAGTGCATACGCAGCACGTACGACACCGTGTCATGCAGCTCACTGCGTGCTGCAGAGAGCTTGTTGGGTTGTCGAGCTGGTACTGTCCCCACCTCGATGTTCTTTGCACTCTCTACAATACTGTCTTGCCTCTCCGGGTCACGAACCACTAACCTGACCAGAAAGGCAAGGACGATCCCGGTGATTCCAATTGCCCTCAAGGCAATCCTCCATCCATTGTCGTTATCCGGAAAAGCGACCGCAATCTGTCCGCTAACAGCCTCACCAATGTACACGCCGACGTAGAACGCACTGCTCCCAAGGAATACGTTGCGCCACTGGAGAATGTCGCTAATTAGACTGATGCTCAATGCCTCGACACATGACTGGCCGATACCCATTCCGATTCTCGCTAAGAGCACCTGCCAGAAATTGTCGCACAAAGACTGGAAGACGACGCACAGCGACCACCATGTCGACGCTGCGGCGAGAGTCCAGACTCGAGCGGACGGGAAGTAGTCAGCCAGAAAGGCGATGGGCAAGGCGAGAAGAGCGTAGAATATTCCCGTTGCATAGCCGGAGAGGACGCCATATTCGGGCGATGAGAGGTTGAGCGACTGGCTGAAGGAGTCTTGAAAGTACGAGAGGATGAACTTGTCGTACTGTGCTGTGAAGTAATTGAGGAACAGCAGGACTATTGACACTGCGATATGGAGCTTTTGGATGATCGTTGGCTCTGGCTTGCTATGAGGAGATGATGGTGAGCTTTCGTGCTCATGTCCGGCTTTGATCGCTGGGTGTTTTTCGTCGGTGCCTCTGCCGACGCGCGCCTGGTCGAGAGCCATCGAGCCTGGTTCGTGGAGTCTACTTTGATGCTGGATAGAGGTTCATGGGAACAGCTAATCACGTCGGGTTGAGGATGTGCTACTAGGACGTTTACTGGCAGAAGTACCGTCTCTCGCCAAGCTGGATGAACCCTGCCGATATATGCAAATCTGTGGATCAGTGAAGTCATCATTCGACTAGATTCGCGCCATGCCTCGTGCATCCAATTGGAAGCTCCACGTGTTCTTGGCCTGTACCGGCAGCCGAACAGCCACCGGATAAGGTCTTACCACGCGACG
This sequence comes from Knufia petricola, assembly GCA_002319055.1. Taxonomy (NCBI): domain Eukaryota; kingdom Fungi; phylum Ascomycota; class Eurotiomycetes; order Chaetothyriales; family Trichomeriaceae; genus Knufia; species Knufia petricola. The sequence goes on along the minus strand of NMUC01000067.1, from coordinate 79,891 downwards.
TGTGAGGTCGATATGTAACGCAAGTATTCTCGCACCGCCACCATCAACACCACTACAGAGCAGTCAAGCCTGTGAGAGAAACAATTGAAGTAATGCAACCCAATTGTACCTCATGACGTCAGACTACAACCCCGAGTCGTCCAGACCACAACCACAACTCCCTCTAGGCAACTCCAGCTCTCTGCGCGGCGTCACAGAGAATTTCTCCTTTCACTCCTCGCCAGAAGCATTCATCGCGTCTCGTACCCAGCAATGGCAGAGCGAGAACCCCTCTGGTACAAATACGCGTACCCCCATCCGTGCCAAAATCCTCAACCGTAACGTTGCCGTCGTGAGCTCTTACAAGCAGATACAAGCGATTCTCAACGCCAGTAACGATGGTGAATCGAGTTCGCAGCCGCCATATGTCGCTGCACAGGCCTACGATGAGTTGATGACTGAGTTCTTCCCTCCTCCTAATCTACTTTTGGCGGATGGTTGTCCTCATGCCAACATGCGAAGAGCATGGGACGAGAAGATCAAGGCGTCTCATTCATCAGCATCTGGGTCTCAGTCGTTATTGTCAAGTCTGGTATCTTCTTTCCTCAACGATAGGTCGTGTGTTCCACTCAACAAGACCATAGATCTGTACGAAATGATGAAGAGACTTGCATGGCACGTTCTGCTTGGCGCGTTCCTTGGACTATCGCCGGATAAAGACGAGAAGCTGTTCGCGGAAGTGCAGAGTCTGCAGGAGGATCTGCTGCGTGGTCAATTCTCGCTTATGCCGATTAACATCAACACGAAGATTTTCCGGTCTCCGCGTTCAAAGGGGATTCAGGCAAGAAAGAAGTTGCAGGAGGTGATCACGCAGAGACTGCAGCAATTGGAGCATGAGGAGGATGCTAATAGGACTGGAGGAAGTGGAGATGCTGGTGGTAGAACGATGCCGTTTCTAAAAGTGCAAGGCCATCAAAAGATGGATGAGGTGCGGGACCACATGTTGATGATGACGAGTAGTCTGGCGGCCAAGGGGCTCGCATCGTTGCTGACTGCCTTCTTTCTGAACCTGTTTCTCTTCGAGATGGGTGGAGTAAAAATCGTTGACGATCTGAAGGCCTTGGCCGATCAAGGGCAGACTGATCAAAGGCGTAAGGTATTGAGGAGCATCTACCTTGAGACTGAGAGGCTGAGCCCACCAATCGTAGGGGTGATGAGACGAGTCACGAGGGATATGGTTGTGGAAGGTGGCCATGGCGAGAATGGTACTTTGCTGCCCAAAGGTTGGGACGTGTGGATGTACTTCGTGGGAGGTGGTAGGGATTCAGCAGTTTTTGGGGAGGATTGTCTGAGTTTTGACCCGACCAGATATATGAGTGACAAAGTTCCGGAACCAATTGGGTTTGGCACAGGTGCTAAGTCCTGCTTAGGCAGGGATCTTGTCAGAGACATCGTGTTACTTACTGCCGAAAATTGCCTTGCGAACGGGTGGAGCATGGACGGTGATGTTTCGAAACCAGGATTGAAGGCATGGCTAGGCTGGGACAATGCGAAACCGGAGCAGTGGGCGGCAGACATGAAACAGCTGCCCACGCAGCACCCGACAGATCCTGTGACAGTGAGATTTGCGCAGTAATGACATACCGTGACATCCCAGTGAGCGTTGGTTGCTCCTTGCCGTTTCTACAAGTCAGCCGGCTCTCAAAAAAACGTCCGAGGCAACTTCAGAGCTCTTCGACGGAGCAACCTTTCGCAAATCCACTGACGAAGCAACAAATACAGAGGCAGTTATTGGATGTCTGTACTTGGGAAGTGGGTAAATCAGCTTGACCTTCATCTTTTTCATAGCTTGACAAAAACTGGGGCACCCAGGCCGCGCGAGCAACGAGGGTTCTTGCTACGTCGAAATGTGTAAACAAAAAGTGCTTGAGTACAGGCCACGTTGTTCTCGTAGGGTGTAGTCGGCTGACACTGGTCACCTGATAGATCCCGCTTACGTCATCAGCGCGACGCGCCGATCGCAAACAAACCGACCAGTTTTCACCTCGGTCTTGTTCGCTCTTCCTCTTATATCCCGTACAACCAGTGCTTACAACCCAGTCAGAATGTCGTATATACCCTCGATAACGCTGCCTGCCGCAGTCTTCAACAATCCAGCAATATCAATACTCCTGCCTGTCGGCTTAGGACTCGGCCAGGGACTGCTCTCACAGCCAGGCAAAAGCACGCCCAAATCAACCTCTGATGCACCAAATCCAGAACGTCGCACGTTTCGAAAAGATGTCCGGGCAAAGTACCGGGCGATTAAGCAGCCTCCGCTTCGTCCGCCGCCGTGGATCTTTGCGCCCGTATGGACGGCGCTGTACGCTCTGATGGGATACGCCGCGCATTCAGCCTGGAAGAACGGCATGGCCAGCTTGAACCCACGGGTTATCGAGGATACGAGACGAGGCGCAACCCTGTACACGGTACAGCTTGCTTTGAACCAGCTATTCATGCCTCTGTTCTTTGGATTGGGGAGACCTGTCGAGGCCCTTGTGGATATCGTGGCTTTGACGGGCTCGGTGGGTTACCTGGCATATGTCTGGAACAAGGTTGACCAGACGGCGACGTATTGCCTTGTGCCTTACCTGGCTTGGCTCGGATTCGCGACCTACCTTACAGCGGGGACTGGCTACCTCAACGACTGGTCATTCGAGAAGAGTGATGCTGAGGCTGCGGCAGCAGACACCAAGAAGGAAACATGAATCAGGTGTTCACCTTTGTATTGTGCGCAGTAACCAATACCAGCAATACCAAGGGTCGAAATGCGACGGTCCATGCTAAGCTGCTACTTTAAGGCAGCACTGCTACTGATTACTCTTCAACGAGGTTCAGTGACAATGATGCTCAGCGTGCAATAGCCTCTTCCTCAGCGGACGCGAATGATCTTGTCCTCGTCTCAACCTGCTTCTTCAAGCCGCTAGGAATCGCTCAGCGGCGTCTCATTCCAATGCTCAATGCAAACCACATTCCCCTTATAGACTCGTCCACCCACCTGTTTGAGCTATGCCACATATCGAACTGCTTCCGTACGCAGCCCGTTACCATCCGCCGCGCCCTCAGCGTACCTTGAGGTTCCGAAAGGTTGCCCTGCTCTTTCGCTTCTCAGGTCCACACTTCATTAATCTTTCCTAATCTCGATGATACCAGCCGACCTCGGCTTCGTCCCGGTGGCGCTATCTAAAATGTCGCGTCGGTAGTGAGCGCGCGAAACAGACGAAACATGATCATGATGCGTGCGCTCGACTTTCTATTCTGGACTAACTCATCTGAAACCGGAGTTGCTGCAACACCCCCTCTAATTCATTTTCAAATGAGTCTTTGAGGCGGCGCAGCTGGAAGGAGAAGCGACTCGGACTAGGCGTCAGCCGCCGAGGACGAATTTCGAGGCCAGCCCACAGTTCGCAATACGCCGAGATAAGACGGTCGCAGGGAACCTCAAATGGAAATTTCGGTAACTATACTTCTTGGCCTACAGCTACTTAATGATACCCGTTCACCAGTCTCTGCTCAGACACTGAGATCGGTGTAGGGAAACGATATCTGGTTCTGCCGGCTTCATCGTCATTAAGCTTTGTCACCTCCTCGCCTCTTGCTGACACTACATGCCTCTTGTCACCGTGCGGCAGAACGACGACCACCTCTTTCCACGGCGGAACGAATTTGTCGCCAGCTCGTCTGTTTAAGCTCACCTCAATCTTCTCCTCGGTTGAGCTATATTCGATCGTGAACTTTGATATCTCGGGCTTGAGCGACAGGCCATCATCCTCATACCACGAGTTCGAAAAGCTTGTGCCGTGGGAGCTGCTCTGGGGAGGGAATATCTCGATTCCACGGTAGTCATCTTCTTCCAAGGCTTTGCAGGCAGGGTCCATATCCCCGGGCATTCTCGTCTGCACGCTTTTCCCAACCGGTAGTGCACCTCCAATCTTCGCAAGAACCGGTATATGGTCTTTCCACGGCGAAGCAATGGTTGTCCATTGACCTGCAGCAAGATATTGATGTGGTGCATTCAGATTGACGTAGCCGTAGTCGAACCGGTCGCACGTCTTACGAGGCAGGTAGACCTGTGCCTCCGAAGCGCCTGGTTCATACACACCACCGACCAGGAGAGTGTCACCGAACCAGTATTGCTCCTCTCCTCGCTTGAGACGCTTCGTCCACACTTCGGGATCACTTTCGTAGCCCCATCCGATCCACCTTTGTGGTGGTGATGCGTCCATGTGGCTTTCGAGGCCGAGCGAATAGATATATGGCATCAACTCGTAGCGCCGCTTTATCGCCTTCCGCACCAGGGGCGTGATTTCCGGATACATCCAGGGCTCAATCACTTCTCCATGGGTGTTGTCCTGCGGAGACGTTTTGAAGCAGTTGATAGCGAATCTGGGCCCGTAAATACCTAGCTGGATCCACCGAAGCAGCAGTTCTGGCGATGGCTGCGGTCCCTCGAATCCCCCGATGTCGTGGCCGTACTGATGCATCAAGGAGATTCCGGCGGTTAATGACAGGGCGTTCGCGCCTTTCATGCCGTCCCAGCTTGTCATGTTGTCGCCACTCCACGAGCTGCAGCAATACCGAAGCGTGCCGATGCCTGCACTTCTAGTGAGGACGAAAGGACGGACATTGGGCTCAGCATCCGATAGTCCTTCGTACGATGCCTTACCCATGAGTTCTGTCTGCATGGCACGTCCCCACAGCCCTACCATGTTCCTTGCGTCTGCAGGTGCTTTGGTGCCTTGCAGGGACATCTGGAGCATATCGTTTGGAAGAGTGTACTCATTGTTGTCGTTCCACATCGCGTCAATGCCCTGCTCTCTGAGCTTGCGAACTCCATCACGCCACCAGTTGTATGTTACAGGCGAAGTGAAATCCAAATGACCACCAATGTCACTTTCACCTCCGCCGGCGCTCCACAGGCGCACGGTTGCGGTCTTACCAGTCCTCGAGTCACTGAACATACCTCTTGCGTTGTCGAGCTCGTTGTAGCTAGGATGCGATGCCAGAATGAACGGCTTGATGTTGGCTAGCAGACGGATACCCAAAGAATGGTACTTGGCAGCCCACGCTTCTGGATCAGGAAATCGGTGCTTGTTCCAGGTGAATACATTTCGAACTTTCGGCTCCTCCTCTGCTATCGAGTACCCCGAGCTCATTTGATGACCTGAACATGGAATCTGGTGTTCTTTGAGCTTGTCGGCAAAGTCTATCAGACCTTGATGAGCCGGGGGATCGTCCATCATGGTATATTTGTAGCCACCCGATATGTAGCCGAACGCCCAGCGAGGTGCCAGCAATGGAAATCCGACCAACTCTGCATAGCTTCGAACAATGTCTTTGAGCGTCTTACCGATGAGCAGGTACTCCTCAAGACCACCGTAGTCCTGCCTGTAGACTTTGTAATGACCCCAAAGTCCATCTATCTCAGCTCCAACCGACCATGTTGCTCTGCTGTAGGAGGACGAGACGATAGCAACGCAGCCGCGAGGAGTGGCTTTGACCAGGAATGGCATATGCTTGTATAACGGATCGGTCTTATAGGGCTCATACCCGAAGCAGTCGGTTGCATCTACTTTGAACTTTCGGGCTGTAAGGTCCATAGGAGCTGCGACCTCACCGAGACCGACATGGAGCGCTTGCCTGTCATGCTGCGTATAATGTGCAATGCCGTCACCATCGATGGCATAAGATCGGTAGGGCAAGTCTGAATGAAGCTTGTCCTGCGAGCCTGACCATCCTAACGAGACGATAGGAGCATCAGACCAATCGATGCTGGCTGTGACGTCTCCTATCCGAAACGTTCGAGACTGCTCACTCCCGTCAACCTGTACCTCTGATTTCGAGATGTCTGCTTGAGGCCGAGGTATGGATGGATGTGGTGGCAACGGATGTGATTCAGAGCTATATGTGACCCTGAAAAGATCTGCTCTAATGGCTTGGAATGTGAAGTCGAAGTTGACCGGCTCCTTATCTGACCTCAAGGACAATGACGCCGGGCTTACGTCGATGTCGACCTCACGATATGCATTGGGAACGTGCTCAAGCTGAGGCATACTGGTGGCTTGTGCGAGGCTTTATTGTAGTGAGAGAAAACCCCTTGACTTCTCCAGGTCAGTAGGCTTTTTGAGGAGTTCAATAATCGATGGAGTGGAAAGGGCTGGGGATACACAACAGGGTACGTTCCCCATCTGAGAAAATGCCGCGTCTGTTGCAGCACATGAACCACTATCCTTGGGGGTCAATAGCCAATCGCAACCATGGCCGGTGGTTGCGCGCCAGGATCGGATTTGAAGTAACAACACCGAAGATCCATACGGACTTGGCTCTGGTTTCTCCGACCGCGCTCTCAGTTCTCGGCGACAGATACACACTCTGATTCGTTGTTTTCACGAGGCTCCAGGAAGACGTTGCCTTCCCCTTCCGTGCTTGGTCCCCGCCTTTCTAGATTGGTACTGGTCCGCTGCGCAAGACACCTTCTTCCAAGATGTATGGTACTGCCCCGGATAATTCATATTGTCGACTGTGGAGTGTGGAGTAGCGAGCCGTCGCGGCCAGTATGTAGGTCAAAAGCGATGGCCGAGAACCTCGTAACGAAGTTAAACTCAAGCTCGCATAAAAGCCACCCTTCTCGCTCTCACCCAGCTGATCGTTCACATCCTACACCATGCATAACCCCGCCCCCAGAACAGATGATACATCAAAGATGGCTGACGAGAAAATCGACTACGTCGAGCAAACCTACACTCCTAGAGCTAGCAATGCTAATGAAGACAAAGCTGCTGAAGTATTGAAGGAGTCAAATCACTCCTTGACCTTGACACACGAAAACAACAAGAGGGTGCTCAGGAAGATCGACCTTGCCATACTGCCAGTCATCCTGGGAATTTACTTCCTTCAAGCTCTTGACAAAGCGACGCTGGCGTATGCCTCGGTCTTCGGTCTGGTAACTGACACCAACCTAGTTGGTCATCAGTATTCATGGTACGTGTGCTCCTTCATCCAGACATAGCAAAGCTGACCGCTGTTAGGCTTGGCGCGGTAGTGTACCTCGCACAGTTAGTTTCGCAACCAATAATCGCCTATCTACTTGTCAAATTCCCTCTCGGCAAATTCATGGCAGCGACGACCCTGTGCTGGGGCATCTCCCTTACCTGCATGACAGCAGCTCACGACTTCCGCGGTCTTCTTATTAGCCGGTTATTTCTGGGTCTCTTCGAGGCTGGAGTGGCCCCTGCCTTCATCGCACTCACACAGATGTGGTGGCGCAGACGGGAGCAGCCAGTGAGACTTGGCGCATGGGTAGGTCTATACAGAGTACTCGAAGGCGCATAGCTGATCAAGATGTCCAGTATGCAATGAACGGTATAACAAACATCGTCGGAAGGTGAGTCGGGTCTTCGTTCGAGTAAGTCGGCGGTTCGCTAACAAGATCACAGTCTCTTGACTTGGGCGATTGGACACATCTCCTCCTCCTCGTTAAAGGAATACCAAATCATCTTCTTGTTCTTTGGAGTAAGTACTCAGTACTCCACACCAGCAACTAGCTAACATCACCTACAGCTTATCACCGTCGCGTATTCGGCTGTTGTCCTCTTCTTCCTTCCTGACTCCCCGACGACAGCGCGATTCTTGAAAGGCGACGACAAGTTGGTTGCCATTGAGCGGCTGCGAGATAACCAGCAGGGCGTTGACAGCAACGTCTGGAAATGGGACCACGTCAAGGAAGCATTACTTGACTTCAAGACCTGGGGATGGGCCGCAATGATGTTCAGCATATCAGTGCCGTCGGGAGGTGTCAGTACATTCGGTCCTCTCATCATCAAGTCCTTTGGATTCTCCCAGTTCCACACGATCCTATTCAACATACCGTTCGGGTTTGTGCAGCTGGTGGCCACTATGGGTGGTGCATGGGTGGCGACCAAGCTAAAGATGAAGAGCCCAGTGCTAGCATTCTTGAGCCTGCCGCCGATTGCAGGATGCGTGATGCTGTTATACCTCCCCCGAGACGCGAACGCAAAAGCTCCGCTACTTGTCGCTTACTACCTCATTTCTGTCTACCCGGGTATCACACCACTGATATACAGCTGGTCAGCGGGTAACACTGCTGGAGAGACTAAGAAAAAGGTCACGACAGCCTTTCTCTTTATCTTCCAATGCGCCGGCAATGTGCTCGGCCCAAACCTGTACACAACGGAGGAGGCCCCGTTGTACCGGCGTGGTCTTCTGTCGAATCTTGCGCTCTTCGTGGTACTCATTGCGCTGTATGCAGCTCAGGTCGCGTATCTCTTGACACTGAACAAGAAGCATGCAAACAAGAGGGTCGCCGCTGGAAAGAACGCTACGGTCGTCGACCGCTCCATGTTGACGGTGAAGCAAGGCTATGGCACCAAGGAAGCTGAACGGGATGTGCAAGAGCCAGATGAAAACTCATGGGAGGATGAGACAGACTGTCAGAACGAAGACTTCGTGTACGTGTACTGAGACACGAGCCGGCCTGGCAGGTAGTCGCTTTGTGGGCAGGTCGAAGAATGGGAAGGACAGGAGGTGGATAATGCCGATGTAGACTGTCGCATGCTGGTAGCTGCTCATACAATCCTAGCCGTCTTGGCGCACGGCAAGCGCGCGTCACGCGTCGCGCGTTGCATTGCACCTTCCACTTTCCACTAAACAATGCGCACCTGGTGCCATTTTATGTTCAGCACCATTACCTGCATTGTAGATCTTCGCGATGGTTGTCGAGCAACGTCCTTCGATGTCAAGACTGGCGTTACATGAAGTCTATCGGATTCCACCGTCCACTCTTTCTTCTTAGCCGAAGGCGTGTTCTGCGCGATACGATGAGCTAAGCTGAATTACAACTGCTTTGTATTCAGACTTGTCCTGCTTTGCTATTAAGTCGTTGTTTGGCCGCTCAGCTGCACAGATGGACATCAGAATGCTCCAATATTGATGTCGACGAAGTATTGCATTACTCCATGTGATGCGCAATTGTCCCGCAAACTCTTGCGCAGTGCTTAGAAAAGGAACCAGTGCTCCATTACTCTCAGAAGCTAGACCTGAGCAAGTCCTACCACTTTACCCGAACCCTCACAGCGACATCGCCAAAAATGAATAGTATGAATGTAGACGCAGACGTTCGGTTCCCCACGGGCAAAAGGAGGATACCAAAGGCATGTAATCCTTGCCGGCAGTCGAAAGTGAAATGTGATGAGCAAAGGCCGTCGTGTGCAAGATGTCAGACTCTGAAGAAAACCTGCATCTACGTGGAGAGACCCAAAACAGTAGAAGAGCAGAGAATTGAAGACCTGGAGCAGCAAATCTGTGTTTTGAGGCAACAGCTGCAAACACAAACGGGTCTGCAAAGGTAAGCTGCATTCTGACATGAATAGCTACCCCCGAGCTCATCCTCTCTGACAGCACTGCCGTGGCACAACAATCGGATCCAGTCCGTCGACACCCGTCTGAAGTCCATTCGCCTGGCTCAGCTATCTCGTTAACTCATTCGAGCCCTACCTGGTCCAATGACCAAACTCTGAAGCGCAAGCGCTCTCATTTTCGCATGCAGAAGGAAGTAGCCGTTCCGGACTTCATCAGTGAAGGTATGCTATCAGAGACCCAGGCCATGCACTACTTCACTTGCTTCTTCGAGGGCTGTGATCGCTATGTACCCATATTCGATAACAGCACTGATGGCTTTGCCGCGGTCAGACTTCGTAGCAGTCTTCTTCTGAATGCGATTTGTGCCGTCGGCTGCGCAATTTCGGTGGATACTCTGGTCGACAGTCGCTTGCTTTTTGCGCAACTGAAGAGGTCGCTGACAATAGTGATACTGAGCACTCATGTCCACTCGCTTGAGACCGTACAAGCATTGCTGGTAAGTGGCTGCCAGCACCACGTTGTAAGAATGTCGTAGATCAACGCTGACGCAAGGTTTCAGGTCATGGCATGTTGGATGCCTGAAAGAAGTCTAATACTTGCTGTCGCTACGCGTATGGCTGTTGAGCTGCAGCTCGATGATACCTTCGACCGCCTCTTATATTTGTCACTAAGCAAGCCAAGCACAGCCGAGTCTCGTAGCCTCATGAAGAGCGCGCGAACTTGGTTTCTTCTTCTGAATCTTGGGCAAATCTTGCAAGTCGACGCTGGAAACCTTCTTGGTGTTAGCATCAAAGGCGTTCGCAGGTGTCGGACGCTTCTCGACCGGCCGTTCTCGTCGAGATTAGATGTTCGCTTGTTCTCACAAGTCGAGCTCAATCGGCTCAGAACCAAAATCAACGAGACACTAACAAGCCGTAGTGATGATTTATTCCAAGCTGTGCAGGACGCGAGAGTGGACATTGAAATCTGGTATCAGGATTGGAAGCGCATTGTCGAAGCGTCGCCTTTGTCAGGAAGCGAGCTGCCATCGTTGATTGCTAATCTCACAGTTCAAAGACATTGGGCCGAAGCAATGGCAGCTTGTCGAGCCGTTCGTGCTACTGGCGTGCAGCAGGTCGAGATGATGCCTGACTCGACTCGTGCGATGCTCATCATGGGAAAGGAGGCATTACAGAACCATTTAGAGGTGATGCTCACCCAGCCGCCGTATCTGGCCAACTTCAGGTATGCCATGGACTTCGTCTGGGCCAAGTGTGCGTTCTCGTTTCTGCTTCTCCTGAAATTGACGATTCTGCTGCCCGATGCCGCCGGTCAGGATCTGCTCAGTCAAGGTAAGGCGTTACTCACTGAGCTTACAAAGTCGTCCGGATATGGCTCAAGTAAGATCTACCTGCGGCTGCTACAGCTCAGCATAGAGAAGTACGAGTCAAGGGGTCAGGCACAATCAGGAGAGCTTGACGCCTTCATTCCTGAGGAATTTATCTTTGAGTGGGATTTTCCAGGACTGAATCTGTTCTCTTCTCCGACAGGGTGGGACTTGTTGTTCGACCAATACTTGATAGGCGATGATTTGTTCCTGGGTATGGATGTCTAACCCGTGCCTCAGTAACGCTACGTGGATCGCACAACTACTGCCCATGCGTTCCAATGTTCGGCTACATCGTCCTTCAACCGCTCGCCGATTCATATTTTGGGTGGGGGTGGCTCCATGCCCTCGATCTCCGACGGGTCCAAGACCGCTGGCTCCTCCATCAACTCAGCAACCAACCTTGCATATTTCGGAAGTCTCCCAGCCATATTTGTGCCGTTATTCACAACCCGACGATAGCGGACGTACAAGCACGAGTCTGTCAACGGTGAACCGACTACCAACCGCATAGGCGCCACGCAAGCCCGTCTTGATCACCTCGAAACAGTCCGGCAAAGACTTCTCGATTGGCGACGTGCATGGCTGCCTCGTCGGAGAACCTGTCAGGACAAACCAGCTCGTCAGAGCCTTGCCCACGCAAGATCCCCGAAAGCCAGTTGAACCCGTCACATGTGAACAACCTCGATACCAGTACTGCTCGAGAGCTGTCTATATTATGCAAACTGGCAAGCTGTCGTTATGGTGTGTGTCTCGTTGGCAAGCCTCGTCAACACTGAGACGCGAAACTCGCATTTTCGTATTGATCTTCCAGCATCTTGTCAGTGGCCAATCCCCACGGCTGACGCGACTCCCTCGAGGTTCATTCCGGCCTCTCACAGTATGACGAATATGGCTAAAGAGCATGCCCCGGACGGATACCAACACGTGCTAAGTGACATGTCGAAGACTTTCAGTGGTGGCAGTGTCAACGACAAGAAGCAAACTTGACAGCATCAAGTAGGAGCAGGATGGATCAAGCTATAACGCCCATGATGGGCCAATGCATACTTTCCGGCCTTACAGTCAGTCCTGCCATATGACGAGGACAGAATGCGGTCAGTAACCGCTTCGACCTATACAGCAGGAGGTCGCCAGTCAATTAGACGCCTAGATTGCACTATCATTCATTCATTCACTATTCAGCTGCTATAATAATGAGATCCCTCTCCAACTGTCTGCCTTCTCGGCAAGCCACAAGTCACGAAGATATAATGCCAATTCAACCGCGTGACAATCTCACGTAGTTGGCGGGCGCGCCGGAGACGCCTTACCATAGACTCGGGCTTTCCAGAACGACGAACTGCTAATCGAACGCAAACACATCTCAGCCGAATGCCTCAATCCGTCTCGTCCATATTTGGCCGTGCCCGTCCAGCCTGACGGCAAGACCACACCTACCACCCTTGCCCTTCATCCCTCCAGCGACCGACCGACCGACCGACCGAACGTAGGACGAAGACATGATGAGATCCGACAAGACAGACGAGCGGAGCGAGCGTGGTTCCATATTCCACAACAAGTCCGTCTGTCCGTACACGGTAACTACCAACAAAATCAGTACTACCAGCCTCCACCTAGCTGAGCTAACGTTGAAGCAGCGTCGTAGCTAGCTAGCTAGACACGAAAGATAGGATCTAATGCAATGCAATGCAATGCGATCAAATAAGTACGTAGCACTCGGTTCAATCTACTGACCCCCCAACTACGACCGCACCTCCAGCCGTCACCAGGATGCGCAGTGCTAACTGGGACAATGACTCACCAGGCGAGCGCATGTAAGCGTAGTACATATGAGTATGTGCAATACCAAGGACAGCGGGTGGTGAGCGCACGCAGAGCAAGAACGATCGATCAATCAACGCGACGCGAGGTGCAAGATAGACAAATGAAGGATTACACAATGGCCTTACCCACCCACTCAACTGGTTGAATTGAAAGGATGTACACAATATACGGCACGGTATAGCGCAGTCACGACACGATACGACACGATACGTTTTATCCACTCCAAGCCAGTCAGCCAGCGTCCAAGTATCGACTGCATGTACGACCAAAATGTCCCTGTTCACTGAACGCCCGACGTCGCCCATGTAATATGTATTCGCATTATCCTGTGCCTCCTCGTACACATCGATGAGATTCTCCACGCACGCACCTCTTGGACCTGTGTTCTAATTACTCACTGGTAGCTCCGAATGTTGCTGCGCCAAAGGTGAGTCAAGCAATTCTGACTCGCTTCTTGTTGGTGGACGGCCGAACACCGTTCACTGACGGAGAAGTAGATGTAGATGCAGAGTCAGCTCTTGAATCCGTGTCTGTGTTCGTCCGTCTCTTTGCTCTGCCGGCTCCGACCTCAACTGCCGTCTTCGCCTCAATTGTTTGAGATCTTCCCTCCCTTAGCGGCGGCTGCTTGTTGCCGCCTGGCCCATGGCTGTCCTGTCTTTCGTTGCTGAGCGTTGGAGCACTGCTGGTAACATCCACCGTCGCGTCAATCGTTCCTCCTTCAGCACCCGACCTATCTTGCCGGCTTTTAGCATAGTCATTAGGTTGTGGCTCCTAACCCTCAATCCGTCTCGTACTAGCCCCTAACCCCTCCCAGCTCAGAGGCTCAAAATCCTGCCCCACACGCTTCATATCAGCGAGCACTTCATTGAAGTTCTCTACCAGTTTTGCAAGCACCTTCCTCCGGTCCCACTCATCTCTCGTCTTCCACAATACATCCATCAGCACACTGTTCACTTGCTCCAGCTGCTCAACACCCAAACCACTCGTGTTGTCCACGAGATCAAGAATTGTGTTCTCGATACTCGATTCCGGCGGCAGAATGAGGTTGTCTTGTGGCGCAGAGGACGAGGATGACTTCGGCGACGGCGGGTTGAGGAGATTGGAGAGGGCATTTGTTCCGCTCGTTGCGGCACGAGAAATGGCGGCAGGCGCAGTGGCAGGTTGGTGGGCTGCTACGGAGGGCGCGAATGGAGGAATCGGTGGTACAGATGCGTTTGGCTGACTGTTCGACTGCGAGCTCGTTTCTGGCCGTGCAGTAACGTAATGACTGCTCACGCCGTTTGTACTGGACTGTGAGGACTGCGCAGGTGGGTTTTCTGTCCACTTGGTTAGATACGATTTCTTGGGGGTCCCATTGCTACGCAGTTGCCTCGTGCGGCTGCCGTGATGCATGTGGGGGCTGTTAGTAGAGTGGGCCATACCTTGGGTGTTTTGCGTGTCAGGGATGTCCGTTCCGCCTGCACTTCGTCTCTCGTCCCACATGAACAAGTTCGGGCCACTTTCTTGGGTGTTCTGTTGCTGATCGCTAGGGCCGGAGTGCTTCTGGCCAGACGTAGTCTGCGTTGTGCTTGCCTCGTTGTGATAGTCCGCTGCTTGCGAATCCGTTCGCATTGGGGTTACGTAATCTGACTGAGAGAGCTTTTCTTGCATGCCATGTTCGCGACGGAGTTGCTGCGACGGGCCAGTGTGCATCCAGTATGGTCTCGGTTGGGCAGAGCCACGGTTATCGTATGAGCTAGTCGTGGTGGTGGTGTGAGTCTTCTGGGTTTCCGCTGACGTTTTACTATTGGTATTCATGTTCGAGTTATACATTGGTGTGTCACCCTCTGCATCTGCCTCGTGTCCACTGCCTGTGTGGTTGGAGTCGTGGTTGCCAGGATGAGGATGATATCCGTTTGTCAACGCACTGGAGTTCGAGGGCGGACGTGATGGCGTTGTAGGGAAGTTCTTTCCGAGTGTGTCTTTCGGGTTCTGGAAGCCCTCACCAAGCTGTATCTGTCCTGTCCCTTCGGTAGTCGTGGTGGCTGCCAGATCAGAACCGTTAGCAGCCGTTCTTGGCGGTCCCATGACTGCACCAGCGTGACCAGCAGTCGCGGCTTCTTTCTGCGTAGTCTCTCTTTCTCTTTTCAACTCGCGTTGGTACACTTTTTCACATTCGGCAGAAAGGCCTGGCTCGTTCATCTCGATCACAGCAATATCTACTTCGACATTGGCGAGTAGCTCGTTCGCCTTCAACAGTCGATCTTCGTCTTCCACAGCCTTGGCATCTTTCGCAAGCCTCTTAATGTCAGCCACAAAGTCCTTGGGACGTTTGTAGTATCCGTTGCTCAGTCTTTTCTCGATGGTAACAGAGTCAAGGTTGTAGTAGAACTTGCCACTACCCTGATCGATGAGACCAGGCACGCCATGGGCGTCTTTGCCCACTTCAAACGGTCGGAAACTAGCCTGAGCCACTGGGAAAGCGCCCGCCACATCAGATGTGACTGTGCCTGGATCGGCTTCATCGTACAGGTAGCGGATGGCACTCTCTTCGATGACACCAGTTCTGAACTTCTTGTGTCTCGTCCTGATCTGGTCCATAATCGGTTGCAGACGAATTTTGAGCAGATTGAGTGTCTGACGATCCTTCTTCTTTTGAGCTTTGAGCTCTTCCTTGCTCGGTGGAGGAGGTGTTCTGGGTCTTTCTGGCGGCGCAGGCGGCAATATCTCCATTTGCCTTTTCTTGCGCTTCGTCGGATCAGGGAAGTCGCTCGGTTTCGTCTTGATGTAGTCCTTCAGTGGCTGGAAAAACTCGCTTCGTTCCGGCTTCTGGGGACTATCGAGTAGATACTGATTGCGCGAGGAGTAGCCAAACAATTCCCGTTTCATGCCGACATCTTCCTGGTCTGCTTCTGCTTCAGTAAAGCCGAGCACCAGGATCGGATCAGTTGGTTTGATGGACCGCAGAAGCCCGAAAAATGTTGTCAAGGCTTGTGAGCTGAGGGTACCATACCACTCCTGCACGTTAGGTATGTAGATCACACTTGGCTTATGCATCTTGACCTCAGAGAAGAGACGGATGATCGTGGCTTCCGGTGTGCTTGCAGTATCACTAAGCAGAGTTGCCAGGTCAAACGACTGAACATGTATGCCCTGAAAGTGGTTGAGCAGTGCCGCAGCAAGATATTGTTGGCCCATGCCAATCTTACCGTGAATCAGCAATCTAGGTCTGAAAACCCTCGAGGATTCGAAAGCTTGCTGCATGCGTTCTCGACCGAAGCCCTTGCCGTCTGCAGCATCTTCGTACATTGCCTCCTCAAGAGCCGTGGTCTTCTTCTTTTGAGGCAACATCTCTGCTATTAGGTCCTTGATCTTGCCGAGAGGTCTGTTCAGTAGAGGGGCAATACTCTGTGGTAGAGGTGCTGCGCCGGACGACGCTGATCTTTCGGACGAAGGCGTCATTTTCTTGATCGAGATCATAAAATCCTTGGGCATGACTTCAATAGTCTTTGGGTCAATGAGGAGTTTCTCCTTCGACTTGTAGATCTGCGGGTACCGCCTCTGCACAGCATTCAGCGCGGCCTCGGTGCACAGCGCTCTCAGATCAGCACCGCCGTAGCCCTTGGTCATATCGGCTAATTCGGCTTTGATCTTGTGGTCAAGTGGCGGATTCCATGCTTTCGTATGTATGTTGATAATCGACCTTCGAGCCTCAGTATCTGGTAGAGGGAAGTAGAACTCTCTGTCGAATCGGCCGGGCCGCCGTAGAGCAGGATCAATGGAGTCAGGCCTGTTAGTTGCGCCAATCACAACGACCTGTCCTCTACCGTCCATGCCATCCATCAACGCAAGTAATGTCGACACAATCGATGCATGAATCTGCTCTTGTTTGCTCGATCGCACTGGCGCCAAGCCATCGATTTCATCAAAGAAAATGATTGAGGGCTGAGTCTTCCTTGCTTCGTCGAACAACATCCTCAACTGTCGTTCGGCCTCACCAACCCACTTGCTAAGGGCGTCGGCACCCTTGCGCATGTAGAAGGTGACTTTGCGACCTTGCGTGCTGACACTGGTGGCAAGTGCACGAGCAAGCAATGTTTTACCCGTGCCCGGAGGACCATGGAAGAGCACACCGCGCGGCGGGGTGATCTTGAAGCGCATGAAGATTTCAGGGTACAGTAACGGCAGGGCAACCATTTCTTTGAGCTGGTCAATGTGACCTTGCAACCCACCAACGCTGTCGAAGTCAACATTCTGGTCGACGCCGAGAGGATCAGCATCAGCCAGCGCTTGTTTGTCTTTGACCTTGCCGAGGTTCGCAGGGGTGCCAGCGAGCTGCTGAGCAGGATCAGAATTATGTGCTTGAGCGGAGAAGGGATTGAATGGATTAGTGGCAGTAGTTGGAGTCATGCCGACCATGCCGCCAACAGGTTTTGGCTGCTTCATTATCTCTTCGTCACTGCTGTCCGAATCGGCATCTGCGCGTCGGCTGGGCCCGCCGAGCAGTGATCGTCCACCTGCGCCTCCAAAAGGACCATAGGTATCGAGGAGGGTGCGGTGCTGCCAGGCAGCACCAGTCTTCCTCGCTCTCTGAGATGGAGATGGAGCGGCGGCGGCGGCCTCATCGTCTTCTTCTATCTGGGGCAGATTGCGCATCAAATCGTAGTTCTTGGGAGCGGCATTCCTCCTCCCTCTCGTTTCGTAGATGAGCTCCTCTCGCACGGGGCGTTTTCGCTTGCTGCCGTCTTTCTTCAGCTCAGCGAGTTCTTCAGCCAGCTCATAGTCAATGTCTTCAGCCTCGCTGCCTGACGCTGGCCGCGATGCAGCTTTCCTTGAGCGCAGTCGAGTGGATCTTCGGCCACCATTGCTACTCTGAGAATCGTCATTGTTCTTGTGAGGCTTCTTTCTTGGAGAGGCATCTGATGCTGCTGAATCGGACAGCTCTTCAAGTTCTTCTGCATCGGCTTCGGGAGCGAAGTCGCTGGTCTCGTCGATGCCCCTGCGTCGTGTTCGTGGAGCGGAGGTCGGACGACCTGCTGGAAGTCTATCTCGCAATCTCCGTCTTCCAGCAGCTGGCTCGTCTGGCGGAGGCGACTCAGCCTTTCGTTTCGAGGCGCCTGTTACCATGCGACCACGGTTCGTAATTGGTCCTTCATCGTCGTCCTCTTCGTCTCCCTCGGCCAAATCAGACAGCGCCTCTATCTCAGGTCTCATTGGCTCTTTCTCGGGCGAGAGGTGTAGAGGGTCCTCACTAGGAGGCACCACTTCGGTCGCTGCAGCGGTAGGCAGATCTGAGAGAAGTTGCGGGATAATTTCAGGCAGCTCAGCTTGTGACGCAGGCACCTCGTCCTCATGAATCTCGTGCTGTGAAGCTTTTATCTCCAGTTGCTCTTCCTCGGCTTCCTCAGGATGTGAAGCTGGCTCGTCAAGCTCGTCAATTGTGCTCCTCGAAGGGTATTTGATGCTCTTGCTGCCTCTCGAGGCTCGAGTGGGCAGTTCAGGTTCGCGAGAGCCAGCTCTCACAGCGTGTCTGCCAGAGTTGGATAGCTCGACTAGCTCGTCGTCGTCGTTTTCGTGCGACATGCGGCGGGATCTCCGAGTGCCTGCAAGTGCGGATGAGGACGAGGGTCTGGCGGGGATGCTCGGATTTCTCTCGCGCAGCGATCGAGTTGGAGGAAGAAGCGTGCGAACCTTAAGCGTCACGATCTTGCTTCTTGGAGACTCGATGGCAATCGGTGCCGCTGAAGCTGCTGCGCCCCGTTGCCGTCGGTGGGGAGTTTTGGGTACATCTGAATCCTCACTGTCTGTTAACTCTGCCTCCTCTTCTTCCTCACTTTCTTCGTATGTGTTGTTCTTCTTCGTCGCTTTGCGCACAGGCCTTCCTCGCTCGTTGGTCTCTGGCTGTTCACGTTCTTCCTCGTCTGTCCACACCTCCTCTTCCGTCGATACATCGTCATCGTCGTCACTAACGTCTGAGCCTTTGTAACCGCCCTTTCGCGGCTTCTTTCGAGGAAGCGCGCTGCCTCCCCTGCGAGATTTGGATTTCTGCTTCGGTCTACTACGTTGCTCTCGGTCATTATAGTCATCGTCGTTGGAGTCTTCGGCATTAGCGATGGCAGCGAGATCGCGATCGGTGATGTCGCGAGAAGGGCGGAATGGCATGTTGGGTGGGTTGACAGGTCAAGCTCCTCAGAGAATACCGGTTGTACTTGATGGTGTCGCGACAGGTGCGCCAAAAAGGATCAAGGCTCAGGCAGGCAGTGAAAACATCTCTTTATGGAATTCGTACAATGAGGACACTGTTGGTAGTTGCCGTTCAGATGGGGTCATGGCATTCTGTTGCAGCTCGAATGACCAGCACAGTAATCGGCTAACTGCGAAGACTTGATGTGCAGATAACTGGAGTGAAAACTAGAGATCTCGTCACTTCCAACGCCGCAATCAGATGGGTGCGAAAGTGAGTCGAGGAGCGTCGCGTGCTCAAAGTTCCGATTATGGTGATTATGTAGGAGGTGAAGGTCGAGTGGGAGGTACTTGTCCAGAGGTCGAGGTGAAGCGCAGTCACGCCAGTCATGCCAAGCCACGCTAATCGCCAACCCACAGCTAAACATCAGGCAGCTGTCCAATCACGATTCGAGATCTTATGCAACAACTCAACTCCAAAGCGAGTTACAAGAACAAGGTATTTAGTGATTCTGAGAACCATCAACGTGACGAGGTC
Source organism: Knufia petricola (assembly GCA_002319055.1). Lineage (NCBI taxonomy): Eukaryota > Fungi > Ascomycota > Eurotiomycetes > Chaetothyriales > Trichomeriaceae > Knufia > Knufia petricola. The sequence continues at coordinate 60,602 of NMUC01000067.1, read as the reverse complement.
GAATACCCTCCATAAAGGATCCAAACGATGCCCGACGTCTATGCGACACAGGCCTCGCTGCTTTCGTCGGTTCACCTGCGAAGAAAACGGTGCCAGCCGTCTTTAATGTTTTGTAGACACGATTCTCGAGCTCTCGGTTCGCTGCGAGATCGACGTCAACCCACGTTGGTGCCAGATCTCCGGACCATCTCATCCGAACCTTGATCCACCTTGTCAACGTACTTTTGCACTCGATCACGTGATTACGAGTATGAGGGGTCGTGCGCAATCTAAACAACAATAACGTGCTATGTTCTACGGACGTAGTTCTAATCTTGCTTGAGGTTGGCTTGTACCGCCAGGTTGTGCGCCAATGCATCCGCTCCTTCATCGTCTGTCGTCGTAGTGCCATCCTCCTCGGCGTCAGTCGGTGAGTCCTCAGTCCACAGCACCGCAGCTTGCCTTCCTAGCTCCTGAAGAATATTGCTCTGTCTCCTTGGCGGTGGCGGCGCAGAAAACTCGTCTTCTGAATCTTGTTGTGCCGCGCTAGTCAGCTTCTCATTGAAGCCCCGCATTATGTCCGCCTTTTGCTGCTCTTGCACGGGGTTCGGCGTGGCTGCACCGCTCCCTGGCTTGATCGACCCTCTCAACCCCTCGAGGATCACTCGTTCTACTTTGAGCCTGTTGTCGATGAATCGAATCCGAGGCCAGCAAGACCGCTCTCCCACTCTGATCATACGAGCCAGGCGTTCTGTGCTTGGGTCACTGAGAATATTCCAATAATCGCTGATTATCGACTTGGGCCATACCGTGACTGTGCCGGAGAAGCGTTGCAGCCAGATCTCCGACCAGTCTTGTCCCATGGGTCGTGGTAAGAGCTCAAGATGCCGCAGAATCTTCAGGTACTTTTGTAGGTCGAGTTTGACCGACGTTTCAATCGAGGAGCCCAGAAAGCCGCCTCGCCACCCGCGGCCCTTCCGATGCCGCACTGGACTACCTGGCAGGCCTCGAGGCGAGAAAAAGAAGAGGTTGATATGCGGATTCACCTGAGACACAATAGAAAAAGTGACGTTAAAGTGGATGTTCAGCTGTTTCAGAGGAATGTCGGTTCGTAAGCTGCCGTCCTTCCACTTGTGTCCGAAGGAATATGGCGAGAGACTCCCATCCTTGTTCTTGCGCATCAGCACAATCGGGTTGAGAATTCCTGGTACCGCTGCTGATGCAAGCACAGCTGACCAGATGACGCAGTCGGGGCTGGTTATGTGATTGTTGAGCATAGTCGGTGAGTGAGGATCGGAAGGTACGCACGAGACGTTCAGTATTCGACCTGTTCTCTGATATGCCTCTCGAAAAGTCATAGAGCCACGACAGAACCAGCTACTCTTCTTGGCCCAATCGACTGAGTCGAATCGTGCGCCAGTCCGCCACCACCGCCGGCTCCACGTCCACCAGCCTTCGCTGCATGCCCTGATACGATGAGCCAGTGCTGGCACCACCAGCTTCTTGAGCTCTTCGTCTGTTCGAGTGCCGACCAGTGCGGCGACCAATGCTCCACCAGAAGTGCCTGTAATGATTTGTGGTAGGTCACCTGCATCAAGAAGTGCTCTAATGACACCAAAGTGGTAGTAAGCAAATGTTGCTCCGCCCGACAAACAAAGCGCAGTACGTCCATAGTTCAGTTCGAGATACCGGAAGAAGTCAGTCTTCTCTTTCGCTGGCAGGTCTTGGTTGTCCAGAACCATCTGTACACTTTGCGCAACCTCGTCGATGAAGCGTTGGACGAGGTACTTGGTGCCAATATGGGTTTCGCTGTAAAGGCGGGAGTTCTCGACGCCAACAAAATTGTTTTTGATGCAACTTTCAAGAAGCGCTTTGAGGTCCCCAACACTCGAGCTGGCGCCGTCTGTCTCCCCCTGGGTGAGATTCTCCTGCGTAATCTTCTGTCGCAGATTGCTAAGCTGCTGTGTGACCCTCGATACTGTCCCCGAGTTATAGTAGGAGTACTCATCGTCCCGCTTCCACTCTTCGTTGCCGAGCTCAGCATCTAGCCGTTCTGCTGCTTGCTGCCATTCCTCGTATGAATCTGCTCGCTGCAACTCGTGGCGGATATTGTTGCGTCTTCCGCGCCATCCTGCAACGACCTCGTATGAAAATATGTAAAGCCTTGTGATGTTGTAGACTATGAATAGAAAGATAATCCATCCCAGGACGCCAAGCAATATCGGGTACCGGAGAAGCGTGTAGACAAAACCCTCCCTAGTTTCATCCTTACTACGAGCCTTCTTTCGCGGCCGAGGCTTCTTGATTTTCTGATGTATAGGTTTCCAATCATTGAGTGCTACCACTGGATTTGTTGTTGGCGCCTCGAGTGCCGCAGCGAAGGCGTCAAGGTCTTCTTGACTGATAAAGTCGTCATGGTAGTCGGGTAGATCCTCCGGATCGAACGTGTCTTTGGGCTGTCCGCAAGAAGGGGACGCTGTACGAGCCATCGGTCAAGGCGAGTTTTGCATGATCACGTCTTTGACTGTATTAACGGCAACGAATGTTGATGAAATAGGTATAGACAAGCAAAGAGCAAGTCAGTAGTAGGGGCGGTTTGTGTTGGGAGGCTATAAAAGAGGCTACGGTTGCGCACAGCGGTATCACCGATGACGTTGCTGATGCCCAGACCACGGGCACCGAAGGACTGGGCAGTCACAGATTGAGCCTCAATGTGGCCTGAGGCATCTTAATCTCGCAGATTGAATTGCCAGTGGCAGGTGAGGTATGTTGCACATCCAAACAGAGTAAGTGGAAAGCTCGAAATGTCGCATCGAAGAAACAAACAGGGCTCAGACCCGAGTATGGTGAAATATCCTGTGATCAGTTCCCGCGAAGGGCTGAACTGACTGTTTCCATCCATGACCGATTCCCCTATGAAAGTTCCCGCCGCTTCCTCGTCGCTGTCATCAACAATGATGTCGGCCGGCTTAACATGGTGGCCGTGCTCTTGTTTGGTTTTTTCTTTTCAGTACAGTACTTCTCGTATATGCAGCGTGCCAAGAGACCGAGCCTTCATCCTGAACGAGGACCCATTCGTCAAATGAACCCCGCGTCGCAGGTTGCGGAGAGGATTTGTCTCTCATGTATCTTGCTAGGGCTAGAACACTTGGGTGAGGATCCTGAAACGCAACATAAGGTACACCGACTTACGTTCTTTCTTCGACGATTCAGCAGTACAGGGTATATCGAGCAGGACTAACAACCAGGCGCTAGGGTGCTCTTGCAGAGAACGTAAGCACTAGTAGTCATGTGCTCTCAGGCCATGGGTGTCATTGGGTACTTGTGACCCTAGCGAAATTAGGTGCATGGCTCGGGACGTGGAGTAGCCCACCTACTTGGGAGTAGCATCGTAGATCACTCGGCATGCACTCGGCAATTTTGTCAGTAGCAGCAGCGATAACACGAGTGCAGCTCCTTGAATCATAGGTACAGGGTACAAGGGCCAGACGTGCAGGGTTGACAGGTCACGATGTGCGTGCAGAGGCGCTCAGTCAGTCGTATAGCGATATTATTTGTGATCACGCTGACTGCATAGACATCACGGCATTTATTAGCCGAGCATATTGCTTGGCCTCTCAGAGTACAATCATTGCTACGAACTGATTGTATTTCCGGTTGCAAGCAGTCCATGATGGTCTGAAGGCCTTGATGATGGTCATGGTCATGAATGCATGATGAGTGGTTTCATATGATATCCGAGACTGAATACGCTGTCGACCGTGAGGGTGTGTAGCAGATCCCACTACGCCTAGCATTCCTGCCACTGGTTCATGCGCTTACAATCATCTGCATAAGCAGCGCATCACATTGCGCGCTAGAAATCATCCGTGGGGTTTAGAGAGCATGACGCCTGATCAGCCTGTTGTACATTTCTCTGGCCCGCAGTACCTCTCAAATTCGTGCATTACGCATACACATCGCATGTTTCCGGAGTGGTAACATCATCGCATCGACAAGAGATGTCGCGTATGTTGTGTCTAAAAGACTTGCATTGTCTAAGGGAAACATCGAGCCGAGGGGCTCGATCTAAGGTTTAGGAACTATACTATGATAAGATGATGCTGCGGGGCTCATCCAAGATTTGTTCCACCAGATATTGCAGGGGTACCTTGGATGTATCTGGCTATAATGCTCCGTGTCTAATGAAAGGTGGAAATAGATGTCATCAGCCTCCTATACGTAAAGATGGCTCGAGCCGTGGTTCGACGAGGGTGTGCTGTAAACTATGATTGGCCATGGCGCCTGACATATGAACGCATGCTTTTTACGCGTCCGTGCCCTTGATAGGTGTAGCACAGAGGTGTAGTGAAAGCAGTGACCTAAACAGTTCGCAGGTGGCCAGTCTCGAAGCCATCCACTTGATTCAAAGCTAGCGCTTGGGCTTCCGAGCTGACGAGACGACGGAAAAAGATCGCGAATTGGTATTCAGGTTTGGGGCAGTGATGTTTATAGAAACTTGTGGTGAACGTCGAAACGCATTACCTTGGAAGATTTCGAATGGCGTCGACACCGAGTCGAGAGCTTCATCTGATGCCGGGTAACATGGCCTTCTTTTACGGAGCAAGCAGGGAAGAAGCTGCAGTGTAACATGGGCGATAGAGGAAAATTAGCAGCGAGAGTGATCAGCCTGGCCAAGCGAGACCCTGGAGCAAGCTTTATCTTAGCGGCTTCTGTTGGTGGGATGTCGCGCGCATGGGGTTGTAATAATGAATATTACTGGTTCAAGAATGAAGATTGCGCCGCGAATTCTGAAAGCTTGGAGCTTGTACTGACACACCTCGGCTGCGGTATTGATCGTGGGGCAATGCGCTACACCGACAGGTCGGCGCCGTAAATACCATGTAACGCATCACAGCGTCTCGCTAAATCGATGTCACTTGCTGCACATGTCGCGATCAGTCGACAGCCGACTGTGTCCACGGCGCCAATGGTGCCCACCGCAGGCTTGACTCGCAGGCGACTGTCGAAGTCGACCAGTCAATCAGTGTTCTCGCTTCACTGCGTCCGCCCATCTGCATGATCTCTGAGCGAGTGGGGGTCATGCTACCTTCCCTCATGCACGACGACTGGAGGAAGTCATATTGCTACCACTAACTTACAGAGGTTGCGAGAAATGCTATCTCCATGCACTCTGCTCCCGATGAGTTATGTTTTTCATGCTATCAGAATCTTCGATTTTGTACAGATATTGAGGCCGGCTTCGTCTCTGTCCTTCCCTTGATCTACCAATTCTTTCGAAACCGTTCATTGTGCTTTGACATCCCTTACTTCAAGCCTACGAATTCTTACTGGTTACATTCAGTCATCCTCGTCGTTGACCCCTGTACCAAATAGAAGCATTGAGTACGAGTGACTCGAGAAGTTCAGTTCCCAGAACACCCTTACCTGTGCCCGATCCAAGCAGCCTGGAGACGTCGACCAAAAAGCCAGGCAAGACAATCGACAGGCATACCGAGGACCTACTCCAGACAACCCTGAGCACTGCCTGGAGGTGTGTGCACTTTTGTAGTTCATAGTGCAGCCATGTCTGCGCCAATACTTTGCAGGTTGTACTAGGCAATCGGCATACGAGGCATGAGTCAGTAGAAACTCAATAGCAAGGACATTCTGGTTTAGAGCAGACATCTGTTCGTTGAATTCTCCCTCATTTGGACCATCGAACCTGTTATTAAACAAGGTTTCGGCCTGACAAAGCAATGGAAACACTGCAGTCTCAAGATGGGCACCCGTTCATCCGTGTAGGTGGTTTGTCCAGGTGGCCATGCAACATGGCCTTTCGGTACATGCTAACAGCGATCACAGGCGGTTGCACAATACATTCGGCAACATGAGAAAGCTCTGGCCAACACTTTGCAAATGACTGCTCAGCGGCGGAAAGCGTCTCTGAATGCTTCTCCTCCGACCACACCCACGAGTCAAAGCGCGCCAACCCAGTCTACAACCAGCACACTTGCGGCTGCTCTGTCCTTTGCAGGCCTCAGTTTCAAGTCCTCCACTGTTAAGTCTGCCCAGCTGACCCTGACACCTCACCACCTATTCTACCTCCTCTCACGGATTGAAGAGCTGGATGTCGATGTTGGGCCGATGAACGTGCGTATCGAAAGCATACACAACGACTCGGCCAACTACATCTCCTTCCTTCAAGCATATAAGAGGCCAGAAGGCCGAAGCGATGCAGACTCAATACACTCGGTGTCTAGTGTACGCAGTGTCATGTCTGGCATGAGTGCTCTATGGTCTGGCATGGGGCTGTCTTCAAGTTCGTCAAAGAGCGAGAAAGTCAGACTCGCCTTGGAGAGTGACATGAAGTACATCTACGGGGCTTTCACCAAATTACCCGCCTTGCGGCTGTCGCCGGACCATCGTACACCCCTCATCAAGGGATACGAGCAATTCCCGTTCGATACAGCTGTTCCACTCTTCGCCTTCAAAAACCTGCAGCAACTAGAGATTGTAGATCTGGACTTCAGGAGTTTCCATGGCTGGGATCGTCTAGCGGACCAACTACGAATGCTGACAATCAAGCGGGGCAAACTTGACGATCCCATCGATCTTCTAGAGAAAATCGTTCTTGATGACGCAGAGAAGCGCCGCCGAAGGTCGAATCGTACCCCGGGCAACGCGTCTCCCCCCTGGTCATTGCCATCAACTCCTCGAGCGGATTACGCACGGTCGGACTCAGATCCGGGTTCACCTCAACGCACACCTCCGGGGACGTCACCCATCACGAAAGCTCAGCGAGACGAGTATACTGCGGAGACTATGCCATTCAGGCCCAAAGCTAGAAACCAACCGCTGGAAGGAACGTCTCCGAAACGACCAATACCAAATCGGCCTGCAAGTTCATACCGCTATGCACGCGCCTATTCTTCCAAGGCCAAGAGGACTGGTTCCGGCAGCTCAAATACAAGTGACGCTGCAACTGCACTTGCACGAAGTGACGGTGCAGCAAACACGAGCTACACTACCCTACCTGCTTCGAAATGGCAGAGACTCGTCTACTTGTCGCTCGCGGACAATGGGCTCCATACACTTCCAGAAAGAAGTATCCAGCCTCTAGTGCCATCTCTAAGATCCTTCAATCTGTCCTCAAACCTCTTCACAGAGATACCCGAAAGTCTATGCAAACTTTCTAGGCTGGTATCTCTCGACCTCTCCAACTGTATGATCGAGTCGTTACAGACGCTGGTGACGCATCCTCTGCCAGCCATAACTACCTTGAAGCTCAAGGCTAACCGCCTAACAAACCTTGCCGGCATTGAAAAGCTGCCGTCGTTAGAGAACATTGACCTTAGCAGCAATAAGCTGTCTGACCCTGATGAGGCGGCAAGATTAGCGCAGATCCCAAACCTTCGCAGGATCTGGATCAGACACAACTTATTAACCAAGCGCTTCCCGGATTATCGAGTAAGAATCATGAATCACTTCCGAAGGGTTCCAGGTTTCACAGAGGACATAATAATCGACGACCAACCCGCTACATATGGAGAACGAAAGCAGCTGATAGAACGTGTTGCCGAGCTGGGGCATTCGGCGCCTGATCTCACGACTCCTGCGCAAAAGAACACGGTTTTACTACAAGAGCCGTCGAAGACACAACAACCAGTGCAGGGAGCCCGTGGCCAGCTGTCGATCGTTACCCTTCAACAAGAACCATCCAGTGCCGCTATAAGACGAAAGAGCACGAGGCGCCGCATTATAGACTTGTCAGCGGCAGAGGCAAACTTGCCCTCCAACCTGGTCTCCTCCATCAACCCGTATTTTGCGGATGCCACAACACTAAACACGGTGCCTGCTTCATACCTCGAACGGAGCTCAACTACAGAAGACAGGCCCGTTTTGCCGGAGCTGTCCACGTCACTGACACCGGTCACAGACGATGATATGGCAAAGACCCTAACCAACAATTCACCCACAGGTGATGAGTATCGTCGCAATGTGGAAGAGCTACGACTTAAGTTCGGCAACACTTGGCTTAACGCTTTAGAGGAACAACATACCCACACACAGTGGCAGTCAGACAACGACCTGCCAACCCTGTCACAAACTCACCACCCACCAAAATTACACCACTACCACTCAACTCCGCCAGTAGTCAACGTGGGGGCGACTACCACATAGCGTAACATACGCCCAGGTCTCAGAAATGTGTCGTCGTCACCCAACAGTTAAAAAGGGAAAGGGATGTCGTTGGTCTTTTCTTCGCATATTGCTCTCAGATCTTGTTCTGATCGATACCCATATGTTTATTGTTTCTTGTGCTTTTTGACGATTAACGACGCTGTTGGAATTGTGTTTCTCTGGTCGTGGAGACCTTGTCGTTTTCATGGGACGGATGTCTTGATATTCGTTCAGGTTTTCAATCACTGCTCATGGTAGGCATTCTGGCGACTTAGCGACGGTTTGGTATTGCATGGAAGGCGAATGAGGCATGACTTACGGATTTATGGTGTTCATGAGTATACATAAGCGGGAGTCATCTAGAGTGTCTGCATATTATGCAAAGCATATGCTTCTGTTCGTCTTCAGATGCGATATTCGCTTTCCTGGCGACCTAGTACACATCTCATGCGAGCATTCTCCAAGCAACTTCGGTCGCACTCATCACTCCCGCAATATATCCTCTCAACCAAGACAATATAGCCTTTAGCCAGCGGGCGCAGATGGCTGGCAGCTCAAGCTCCATGGCAACGGTTGTTCATATCCATTAAGTCCCCGTGACGCAGTTTCATTTTCGACCTGCTGGCCGTCCATCGTACCTTCTTCACGAACGAGCTCCTGCCTTTGCTACAATCCTGACAACAGCCCTACTTGCTTTGTTTGATTGCGATGCCGGCTGCACCTTCCATGTCCGCGCACTCTGCAGGGCGGCATCTGACTCCGACTAGTAATGGTTTAGTCTGATGACTAATAAAATAGGCTGGCACAGCTGCGCTGCACAACTCGTAGCTCGGATCAGCGAGTGTTATCTGGACGATACGCGCGCAGCCGGTTTCATTGCCGCTATAACAGTGTAGGCTACGTCCAGTGCCCGATGACTATCCGAGTGGTGCGAATGTTCAATTCTGCCGAATGGTGCAGCAGGATTGACTCGGTTATTCGAGTCAGAACATCACGTCGAAGGTGTGCTGACTTGCCCACTGAACCGCGGCTCATTTCAGTAATGAGTGGTGGCGCCCGTGGAGAACCCAAGCATTCGAAGCCCTAAAAAGCTTTCGACAAGAGACTTGGCTGCGAACGACATTGCTCAACCAACTCGCCTTAATTCACGAGATTACTACATCCTCTGGGTTCAATACTACCGTCTCTCCTAGAGTCTCGATAAAAAAAAGAACTCTCACCGCCTGATTGTCATGCTTCGTGGTTCTATGTTTTCAACCTGCCGGCACCGCTCCGTGCGCTCCGTAGCCGCCAGACGCTTCTACACCTACGATTACCAATCCTACGCTTCCCCATCTTTCCCCAGCAATCTCCCCAGAATCCTGCAAGACCCACTACCTACTACTCTAGGTCTGAATTCAACTGAAGGTCTTTCCGTCGGTACAATATCCACAGATAAGCATCGCTTCAAGCAATGTCTACCGTTGGTAGGTTCGCAGTCTTCCTTGCTGAGCACAAAGCCAACTAGGGTTGGTCATGGTCCTATTGGCCATGCAGCAGGCGGCGTGCCTTGAATCTGCAGAAGACTACAGGGGGTTTGACGTTCTAGATCTCTCAAGTCTCAACTTCGCAGACACATGAACGGAAACGTGTGCGCTTCTTCGTTCAAGCGGACCAGCCCAGGCCTTCTCTCGTATGGCATAAAGTCCTTGTCCTGTAGGTATGTTAGAGCAGCTCTGCGCCCTCGAAATCTCTATACTCAAACATTCTTGGTGCTAGTTTCACGATCATGGACCACAAGGACGTTAACGTCATCTCCGAAAAGCATGTCGAGACTACCGGGTACCAATCTCACCATAGAAAGTGGAGTATCCAAGATGCTGAAGCTGAAGCTCTTGGTGGTCTACGCACAGTCGAAACCGGCCTCGACGCTGAGCAGGTGCAAGACACGATTGAGCTCGATGCCGCTGAGCAGAAGAGAATTCTTAGGAAAGTCGATTATCGACTGATTCCATTGCTGACATTCCTCTACCTGTGAGTCAAGTCAAGTCCCCCTGCCATCTAGACTTAGCTAACGGCATGCAGCATGGCCTTTATCGATCGAAGCAACATCGGTAACGCGAAGATCGCGGGCATGTACGACGACCTCAAACTCCATGGGCATCAGTACAACATTGCACTTACCGCCTTCTTCCCAACATACGCTCTACTTGAGGTACCAAGCAACATTATACTCAAGATGCTTCGACCGTCCATCTGGATCACGATTCTGCTTTTCAGCTGGGTATGGTGACTTTGACTTTCAGATGTACCATGACTGACGTGAGGTAGGGAACCGTAATGACCCTGATGGGTATGGTCACCTCCTATCAAGGTCTCGTGGCAGCCCGTGTCATGCTCGGTGTAGCAGAATGCGGCTTCTTCCCAGCTTCAGTCTACCTCCTGACCATCTGGTACAAACGCTACGAAGTGATGCAACGTATGGCTGTTTTCTACGCCGCTGCATCGATGTCTGGCGCCTTCTCCGGCCTCCTCGCCTACGCCATTCAGTTCATGGATGGGATCGCCGGCAAAACAGGCTGGCAGTGGATTTTCATGCTTGAGGGTCTTCTGCCTGTCACAGTGTCGTTCTTTCTTTACTTCATCCTCCCCGACAGCCCGGAGACGGCCAAATTTCTCAGCAAGCATGAAAAGGAGTTCATCGTCAACCGTCTCGCTCTGGAGACAGGTTCCGGCCACGGACGTGTCACCAACAGCGACCGGATCCAGTTCAAGCACATCAAGGCTGCTTTCGGAGAGTGGAAAATCTGGGCCGCTGTGGTAATGTTCTGGGCTAACAGCATTGGTACATACGGGTACGTTGCGTTCTCAATGAAGTCATGGAAAGAACTGACATGCAAGCAGGTTCACGGCAACAGTGCCTTCGATCGTTGAGGATCTCGGCTACACTTCCGCCAAAGCTCAACTCATGACAATTCCAATCTACCTGTTCGCGGTCGTTGCCGTGCTTGTCGTTGCTCGTAAGTACAAACTCTAAGGCTACTCGTCCATCCCTTCTGACATACCGCAGACTTCTCCGAGAAAACCCGACAGCGAACGCCCTTCATCATGGGTGGTTTTTCAGTCGCCGTCTGCGGCCTGATCGGTATGCTCATTACTCGCCGCCACGCCAACATCCCCGGCGCCTCCTACTTTTTCCTCTTCCTCGTCGCCGCAGGCTTCTACGGCCCCTTCATCTGCATCGTCTGCCTCATCGGCAACAACCTGGCGCCATCTTCCAAGCGCGCAGTCGGCATGGCGCTCCTCATCTCCATCGGCAACCTAGGCGGTATCTGCGGCAGCAACATCTTCATTCCGGCGCAGGCGCCAGAGTACCCGCTTGGCTTCGGCGTGGGCATCGGGATCTGCAGTGCTGCAGTCATCATGGCGTTTGTGTTAAGGACAGCGTATCGGAAAGAGAACGAGAAGCGCGACAGATTCATGGAGGGCAAGACCGATGCCGAAGTCAGGGCCATGTACACTGACCAGGAGCTGTTGGACCTAGGTGACCAGAGCCCTTTCTTCAGGTACACTCTGTGATTCGACGAGTCGCAAGGCAGTCGTCTAGAGGACGGACGACGGTCCGTAGAAGAAGGACTGTTGAATGCTGCCACTGCAGACAAATCACCAGACACTACATGTGGACTACGTCCGATCTACTGTTCACACCACACTCAACGTATTGCATCATTCTTTCATCGCTGCTCATCGAACACACAGTGCTGCTTACCTAACACCTAGCAGTGCCCGCAGAGACCCAGCCTCAAGAAAGTCCAACCAGGTTGCACACACAACGCTGCTACCACCGGCCGAAACAACCTCGACCTCATCCCAGCAGACGCCTTCCCAGCGCCGCGGCCGCCAGTGCTCCGTACCGTAGCGTAGATCCGAGACAGAGAGAGTGGTCCCATCTACTCGGCTCCCCACGTCCCACTATAAGCGAAGTGTCAAGCTCATAGTAGCAGCACCCATAAGCCAGTCTCGAGACATCCGATCAATGCCATCGATTCGATTCCATTCGCTGGAGTGCCGGGGCGCTGTTTCTTTACTTACTAGTACTCTGTCCCTTTGCCATGGCTCTTGCCTGAACTGCACTACGTGTTCGAGGACTGTGTTGCTGTACTGACCGGATAGCTATTGTGCTTGACTAGGCTGAATGGGTAGTGGGCTTATCTGTAGGTACGGACATGGTTTCGGGTATTGGCTTCGTTCTCTGCTGATACTAGCACGACTAGTGTTGTGGTGGTATGGCTTCCAATGTGCTCGTTGATCGACAGTGGAGCTTTACGACCAGCATGGGAGCAGATACGAAGCGAGTACTGGAGGACACATCTCCTTCGCTGCTTCTATTTGACTATACTAATATTACCCCTCAAGGTATACTGACGTCGACAATAATAAGCACAACAGAACCAAACACCTGCAACCTAGGGTATAACACGAAAGCGCAACATGACCCATGTCCAATGATACGGTAAGTGAGGGTTATAACACGAGCGCAGAGCCCAGGGCGGGCGCTGGTTGCGATGAATCTTGCAGGCTATTTCAAACCACAGACTCAGTATCAGTCTCTCTGGTAAACGAATTCTTGTCGCCAGCAGTGCCCCGCGGTGAACCTGGCAAGCTTCTAGTGCTACGTCCTCGTCCAAATTTCTTCTTCATGTCTGCTAGCAGCTTTTTGTTGACGTTGCGGCTGGATTGTCGTTGAGGTATACTGTGGGGGGGACGTTCGTTCTGAGGCTTTACGATATCAGCCTCTGGCATGGCGAGCGTCGAATGTGACAAAACGCTGGGTTGAGGCATCTCCTAGTTACTGCTCTCATTCTGGCTCTGCGAAGCTCGTCCGGTGATATCTTCCCAGTTAGCACCTAGGCGTCGACCTGTGCTGGCAATCAGACCTTCCTCTTCTTCCTCGATGATGTCGCTGTCAGTGTCACCTTCGCTGAGCTTGGGTGTTCTGAAGAGCAGAAGAACGAAAGCAATGAGGAAGATGCCAAGGAAGGCGAATTGTGCCCAGAAGTCGACGACTCCGAAGAAGGGGAAGTTGACCATGATGCGATTGAGGAAGGTGCTGGCGACAGAAGGCGTGCAGACTAGGCTGGCGGATCCGTTCTCAGCTCGTTCAGTGCAGGGAACGATCCTTTTCTTGTTGTGGGAACAGTCCGGCTGCTCGCCTGGGTGTCTCGGTGGAAGGTCACAAAAGGTTTGCGGTCCGAAGGTAGAGTACTGCGGTGCAACCATCATTGCTACTGCGTAGTTGGTGGCGAGCGTCATGAGCGTGAGCAGAACAGTAGCTAACAAAAGCGCTTGCGGGGAAGTATGTGCCTTTCTGATTCTGAAGAGAGTGATCCACAGAAGTCGGATACCGATTGTCGCAATGCCGATGACGCTGGCGGTGAAAAAGAGCATAGTGATTAGCAAGAAGATGACATAGTCGATGGGGAAGACCTTTGCGGTCTTGACCAAAAGCCAGTTGATAGGTTGGAATATGTTGTTGTGCCCCAAGAGGAAGCCACAATGTCGTTTGCAGACCGAATTCTTCGCTTTGTCGATACCCGTGATGAGCATGCTGGCGAAGATCAGAAGAACGACGATGACCATGAGGAATCCGAGGATAAGCTTGATCGGTCTCAGGATGGCTTCAAGCTTCAACCAGGCTTTGTAGAAGAAGTTCTGACCTTCGCCAGAGGATTCGCTGGCCAACCTCTGTCGCCTGCGGAGTGTCCTTTCTTCTCTTACGAGAGCGTCAAGCTCACGCTGGTCCTTGGAAGACAAGCCATCTGGATTTCCTTGAGCACGCCCTTCGAGCTGTCGCTGTCGTTCACGGTTGGATTCGAGCTGTGCATCGGTGGAAGCACTCAGAGCAGGAGCCGAGATGGCTGGAGCTGTTTTGATCAAGGTCAGAGGCAGGAGAGCCAAGCCTGAAGCGGTGTAGAAGCAGTAGACAATGATACCGATGGTGATGAGAAGGCCGAGGGCGAAGGTAAGAGCTCGTTCGCCATGGTTCTCCGACAGTAGGTTCTTGAAGAAGTCTAGGTCAAAGTGGGCACCGTGTCTGTCTTTGGCAATGGGGAGGAAGAAGCCGACGAGGAAGAGGGCGATGCAGATGACCAGGAAGATCAGGGTGAACTTGAAGGCAGCCCAGAATCTCTGCCCAAATGTCTGGTGTCCTTCTTCGGCAGCCACCTCGTCATGTTCCTCGTACCAAAAGTAGGCAAACGGCACGATGAGCAGACACAGAACTGCATCGAGAGAGTAGAGGGTGTAGTAGACGATCTTGAGGGTATTGACAATGTTGTCGACCTTGTTCTGCGTGGCCCATTCTTTTCGTTGGCCCAGCTTCGAGCTTGTGGTGCTTGACACGAGTGCCACGTCGACGGGCAGTAGCAGAACAGTAGCAAGCAGACTGGTGATGGTGAAGATGCAGATGGTGGTGACGAATTTGGATCGGTCTCGATGGGTCTGATATAGGTACACGAAAACGGAGGCGACGCCGAGGAGGAGGACTACGGCGACAGCATAGACCACCCAAATGAGCGTTAGCTGGATGTATCCTTGCGATGCCATCGTGCTAACGTCGTTGCTGATCGAAGTGAAGAAGTCCATGGTAAGGTTGGGCCCAGGTTGCGAGTTCTGTGCTCAACTTGAAGTGCCTCGAGGTCGATGCGCCTTGACCACGAATATAAGAAGTGGAACGAGCAAACAACATGCGAGACTGGCCGTTGAACTCGAGGAAGTTGGCAGTCGAGCAGAGCAGATGCTGTCATAGCCTATGCAAGGCAGCTGCGAACATGTGCTCTTGCTTGAATCTCCGCTAAAGCTGCAAGTCCTGCGGGCACTACTTTCGCCTAACGCGCACCTTACTCCACGCCTAAGCTATCGTGTCAACACATCGCAAGAGCTAATCCGTATAGAGCTTCCCTCAACACGTGACGACCTGTTTCAATTTCACCTCCAAAGCCCCTTCCTCTGTTGACCGTTGTCGCGCGGTTATACGTCTTGCATCGATAGTAGTTTCATACTATACCCTTCATGGTATCCTATCGCCTCTCTAAGATGGTTTTCGAGACACAGTGCCTGTGACCGACATAGTAATGGACGACTGAGAAGATCTTTTCAATCTATTCCTGGGCACCATGCAGTGCTACTCCGAACTGCTGCCGCCATCTGGCGTTACTGACAGCGTTCGAGCCTCTTTTACATCGCCAGCAGCAACAAACTTGGTAGTTGCCAAGACATCCCTGCTGCAGATCTTCGACTTTGTGGTGTCTGAAGGTTCTGAAGACGTCAAGCTTGTTCTTGTGGCCGAATATGCGCTGCAAGGCACCATATCCGCTCTCGGCACAGTCAGGCCTTGGAAGTCCAAGGGCGGCGGTGATGCTTTGCTCATAGCTTTTCGAGACGCAAAGCTGAGCTTGGTTGAGTGGGATCCAACTCAACATAGCATATCTACCATCTCAATACATTATTACGAGAACCATGATTTGTTGCTGTGCCCTTGGTCCCCCGATCTCAAAGACTGTGTCAGTCATCTCACCATCGACCCAAGTAGTCGATGCGCTGCTTTCAACTTCAATGCCAATAGCCTTGCCATCATTCCCTTTCACCAGGACAATGATGATCTGGCCATGGATGATGGCTTCGATGACCTCGATGAAGAAAACCTTGACAGGTCCCCTACGAAGCAACAAAATGGCGACTCCCACCATCAGGACAAGCTCTACGCTCCTTCCTTCGTCCTACCAATGACTGCTCTGGATCCTGGCCTCCTCCATCCCATCGCCATGACCTTCCTGCACGAATATCGAGAGCCGACCATCGGCGTTCTATACTCTACGCTTGCAGCTTCGGTGAACATGTCACCCGAGCGGAGAGACGTGTTGGCTTATGCTGTATATACTCTCGATATTGAACAGAAGGCATCCACGACACTACTGTCCGTCTCCAAGCTCCCCAATGACCTACAGCAGGTCATCGCAGTGCCTGCGCCTATAGGTGGCACACTTCTGCTTGGTGGCAACGAGCTCATACATATCGACCAAGGAGGAAGAGCCAACGCCATCGGGGTTAACGAGTTTTCGAAACAGTACTCATCATTTCCTATGGCAGACCAATCAGATCTCCAACTCCGCCTCGAGGGTAGCCAGGTGCAGCGCCTCGATTCCAGCAGCAACGATATGCTCTTAGTCTTAGGCGACGGCCTTTTCGTTGTCCTGTCCTTCCTTGTCGACGGCCGATCAGTATCAGGATTATCACTGAATAAGATCGACGTATCGTGGACCTCAAACGTGTTCCAAGCTCGCTGCTCGACTATTACCAGTTTGCCTCAAGGCCATCTGTTCCTCGGAAGTGAAGACGGAGATTCCGTGACAATCGGTACCACGCGAAAAGTCCCGCAGCTCAAGCGGATGGCCTCCCGTGCTTTCTTGGACGACACTAACGGTGAAATCAGCCTCGAAGAGGAAGAAGAGGATGACGATGATGACCTTTATGCTGACAGCAAGACACATGGCGCCAACCAACAGAGCTCGTTGGAGGGAAGTAACATCATCCTCAAGTCTCGTCTGCGCTCAATAGCGCCTTTGCAAGACATTGCACTAGGCAAATCTCAGAAACGAAAGCGAGAGGGCAACGACGAAGCGGATACCTTTGCAGCCGGTATTGACCGCCTCGAGCTTGTTGCCTCGAGTAACACGGGCAGCAATGGATCTTTAGCCTTCTTGTCGAGGCTGCTCAAGCCGAACGTGGTGAAGAGGTTCAAGAGGGCTAACGCCGAATCTGTCTTTGCCCTTAGCAGCGACACTTCTGAACTCGAAGAGGATGTCCGACCCTTCGATGACATGCTTGTGGTGGCTGACGGATCTCAATCGGGCAACAACCAATCCTCCTTACTGTCTATGTCACCCATGATTGCAGAAAAGGACAGCAATGACTTCGAGAGAGGAGACCTTGCTGTTGCGACAGGCAGGCTGGCGACAGGATCGCACATTGTGGTATATACAAGGGATATCCGCGCTTACAACAAGGACTTTGGACTTGACCAGATCTTCGCTATCGTTGACGAAGATGCTGATGCTACAGCAGACGTGGTTGCGGCAACGGTCACAGAGACCCATATTCTCGTCTTGAAGAGCGACAGCACAATCACACTTTTGATGACCGACAAGAGTGGCGACCTGGATGAAGTTGATCTTCCAGACACTATACCATCCGACGATGTCCTGTCAGCTTGCATCTACGAAGACAACCACGATTTCTTCGATACGAAGCGATACAACACCAACTCACCCCATGCAAAAGCACTAATACTGGCAGTGTTAGACAAGCAGGGCTCTCTGAGTCTACATCCAATATCCAACTTAAGCGTCCAAGTCTTCCAGTATACAGGAGTAGATTTCCTGCCTCCTCATCTATCATCGGACCTTCAGATCCCGAAGCACTGGCGGAACAAAGACACCCTAGTAGAGATGTCTTTGTGTACGCTCGGGCCAGTGGCCCATGGCCAGCCATACCTGCTGCTCAGGAACAAGTCGTTCGATACCACAATTTACGAGCCCTACCCGGTGCCCGATGTTAGGGGTGCGTATCGCTTTCTCAAGCTCTCCTGCCACAATGGCGATCCACAAGAAGCATACAACGATAGGGGTGAGCCATTGTCAAGTGCTTCGAGCACGTGCATCAAGCCGCTCCATGATGTCGCTGGTTTGAGTATGGCGTTTGTGACGGGCAAGTATCCTTCGATTGTCGTTAAGACAGATTCAAGCATGCCACACGCCCATAGACTTGACACGGGTCCTGTTCTTGACGTCAGCAGCTTTCACGACTCGTCCTGTAATCGCGGCTTCATCTACACAAACGCCGAAAACGATTTGACGTTCTGCGAAATCGGGTCGAAGACGATCCTAGATTTCGCAGACTGGGCGATAGAAAAAGAAGAGGTCAACGAGGAAGTAAGTGGTCTAACGTACTATCCTCGAACCGGCTCATACGTCCTTGCCACCTCTACAGCAGCACCGTTTCATTTACCGCGAGATGACGAGTGGCATCCCGAATGGGAACAACAACATGAAAAGGCGAGCACGAGCTTCTTGCCTACCTCTCGAGCCTTTTCTCTCAAATTGATCAGCTCAAGCACACATTCAGTAATAAGCCAGCATTATTTCGAGCCAGATGAGCAGGTGCTCTCAGTGAAATGCATGAACCTCGAAGTCAGCGAACAGACGCATGAGCGCAAAGATCTGGTCGTCGTAGGTACTGGTATCATGCGAGGAGAGAATGTGGTCACCAGAGGCAACTTGTATCTCTTCGACATTGTCGATGTCGTGCCACAGCCTGATATCCCTGAAACGGACCTGAAGCTCAAGCTTGTCACTAAGGAAGATGTACGAGGCGCAGTGACGGCCATAACGCCAATCGGCACACAAGGTTTCGTTTTAGCGGCACAAGGTCAAAAGTGCATGGTCCGAGGCCTGCGGGAGGACAATGCCATCCTACCTGTCGGATTCATGGACATGCGCTATTACGTCTCGGTCGCTAAAGAGCTTGCAGGCACGGGTCTGACGATTCTTGCTGACGCTTTTGCCGGCTTGTGGCTCATGGGCTATTCCGAAGAGCCCTACAAGATGCAGCTGCTTGGCCGTGACCTTGAAAACCCGTCTGTGGTAGCAGCTGAGTTCCTTCCACAAGACAAGCAATTGTACATTATCTCCAGCGACGGCAATGGAGACCTCCGCATTCTCCAGTACGACCCGTGGAATCCGAAAACGGAGCGGGGCAGCATCCTCCTGCACAGATCCACTTTCAACACTGGCTATCTACCCACCCTTATGACGCTGCTACCTC
Organism: Knufia petricola; assembly: GCA_002319055.1. Classification (NCBI taxonomy): domain Eukaryota; kingdom Fungi; phylum Ascomycota; class Eurotiomycetes; order Chaetothyriales; family Trichomeriaceae; genus Knufia; species Knufia petricola. The sequence goes on along the minus strand of NMUC01000067.1, from coordinate 41,600 downwards.
GTTTACCCACCCCTTCGGAAGCACTCGTTGCTGCGACCTCAACGGCAGCCAATGATTCGGATTCTGAAGATGGTATGCAAGTGGAGATGCCGGCTCTTCCGACTAATCACCAAGTCCTCATCGTCACAAAAGAGGGTGCAATAGCGCTGATCACGCCTCTGGCAGAACAGTCTTACCGCCGATTGAGTACACTGCAAACCGCGTTGACGACACAACTGGACCAGCCATGTGGGTTGAACCCCCGAGCGCATCGACAGATTGAGACTGATGGTGTTGGCGGAAGAGCGATGATCGATGGAGAGGTAGTGAAGAGGTGGCTAGATCAAAGCAGTCAGCACAAGTACAGCCTTGCGGATCGTGTCGGTGGGACGGTGTGGGATGTGAGAAGTGACCTGGAAGCGATCGGTGGCGCTGGACTTGGATTCCTCTGAACGCTCGCTGTTTCAGATGGGACTACGAGAAGGCGGGACTACTGAGTGAGCAGATCGATGTACCTAAGTTGTGGAAGGCAAGACTGCTGCTCATGCAGATGCACAACCCTGCACAGGTTGGTCGTCTCACGATCACTATTGGTGGGCATGTGCCTGATCTTGTCTCACGTCGAGAAGCAGGCATGCGCGGCAGGTAGCACAAGAGTGAAGCATAGCGTCGAGCCCATACTAATAAGTTGGCAGTATGGCCCTGCGATGCGCGACTCTTATTTCCGAATCCTGTGTACATACCTAAGCTATGGCATCTCTGCATTATCTATTTCGTTCTGCATGGACCACGCTGTTTCGGTAACTTACCACGTACTCCAACGCGACAGCTCAATTCGACCCTCCCTGTGTACAGCACCCATTCTCGATGCGACCAAGGCGAAAGGAAACGTGAATGCAGATGCGATCACATTTCTCCCCTTCGTACATACCATAGTCTCTGTGATATCGAAAGTCTACAATCTGTACAAGTGGCTGTAGCTAGAAGAAACGCAATGCCAGGGCCAACGAGAACGTCCAGAAAGGTCAACACCGAGACCATCCGAGCCTTCGTCTTACTAATGCGTGGCAACCTAGCAAAGTCTCACTCGCCTGATCCGCGACCGGTGTGGTTCCAACCAAAGCGCTTCACTGGGTGGAAAGAGGTATTACGGGCCACCACATGGTTTTTGACTGAAGATGCTCTCGGAATGCCTTTTAAAAGAACCCCCGATGATCCTGTGTGGGGCGGCACGATCAAGCCCAGTAAGAGAGATGTACAGACAGTGTGGCAACGCGTGTTGGGAGAGGAACCGGCATTGGCTAGGCACAGAGGTCTGTGTCATGGCTGCAAATGGCTCGACCGATTCGAAGAGCTGAAGCGGCTGCAGCGCAGGCGACAGAAGAGACGTTCAGAACCACGCCATAGCCGCCAAGAAGAATCCTACGAGGTCTAAACTCGTTTCAAATTCAGCAATACGAGACCAACCGAGGCTGGTGGTAGGAGGAAGTGCTCGTAAGCATGAGAGCATTCTACGATAGGCATTGTCTGCGAACCAATTGAAAGGACGGATCTAGCTGGACTGGAATCAGCCTCGACGAGAGGGATACAAAATATGACAAGGCATGCTATTCCATTGGTTCGCAGACAGTGCCTATCGTAGAATGCTCTCATGCTCACGAACAAATCCTCATACCAAGAGCCTCAGTTAGTCTCGCCGAGAAGCTGCTTGGATATGCTTGCTTCCAGCTCCGGCTCTCCTGTGGACGTTGTGGTATCTCCTGCTCTTGGGTCATCTGGCCGACGCGTCGTGCCTAGTGTCCGCTGTGAAAGAACGCCAGACGGTAACAATACGGCAACTACTTGGTTTAAAGAGAGGCAACATAAGCGTCACAACAACTCGCGTGACCATCGATATAGCCACAGCTTTGCACGTTAGCATAAGGAAAACGGAAAAGAGAACGATAGTGACAGCGAACAAGAAACTTGGGGATTGGCCATGGAGCCTCTGGGTTCTCTCGGACCCCACCTGATGGGCGAAAGCTCAGGAGTTGGACTGTAGATTTGGGGGCACAGAGATAGCTCAATATCGCTCGAACACTGGGTTGCCAAGGGTAAACTCTCGTCTCGTCACGTCCTCCGCCGCAAATGAGACCACTATTCAATCATCTTATCCGGCGATAGAGAACCTTCCTTCTTGGCCTCCGCCTCATCTTCATCCTCATCATGATCATGACCATTCTGGCCAGTAGCGTCTTTCCCGACCTGATTTCTCGACGCACTTCTGCGCGAACGTATGTTGAAACCGTCCGAACTTCGACGGCTCCTGTCAATGGTTTCGGTCTGGTCAACTTGGATTGTGTCAGAATCCTCACCGTCTTCCATTTTCTGATCCTTTGGACTCTCAGGATCAGCACCAGCGTCACCAAATTGCTCGTATAGCCACTTCCACGTTTCGAATCCCTTAGTCTCACGTAGAAAGCCCATCGTTTTGCGAAGGTCTGGTGTACATGTCAGTGCAGCGAGCTGTGCGATCGGATGAGGAGACCGTGTCTGCAGCTCACTCCTGTCATCCAGCAACATGCTGATGAAGTGGTGCTGTGCTGGAGCTTGACGCTGGAACTTGAACTCAAGAAGAGCACATAACGTATCGGCCGCCTCGTCATCGCTGGATTCCTCCTTGACCTCGGTGACGTACGCCCATGACCGAGTCAGCAAGACAGTCAACCTTTCCATTATAAGCATCGCACAGATAGAGAAGAACAAATTCCACTTCTTCATAGGGTGGTGATTTAGTTCCAGATGCCGAGACTTCCAATCAAAGACCGCATTGTCTAGCTCATCATACCATTCTCGCAATTCCAAGTTCGTTCTCTGCAGCTTTTCAATGAGGTCTGCTTTCTCTTGATCTGACGGTTTTTGTCTTAGAGTATCAGCGACGCAGTCATATAGGAGGCAGCACACTTCTCGCAGCTGGCGCAGCACCTCGAGCTCGAGCAGAAACTCTGGCCCGTAGTTCGAAGGTTCTCTGCCGTGTGCCGAGATGACCTCGTCCATGGCACCGCACAACGTAGTCGTAAACGAATTCCTGTGTACCTCGAATGAATGAAGTTCTCTTGGGTAGTCCGTAACGTCCAATAACTCCGAGAACGTGGAGATCCGAAGCTTTGGAGAGAACGATCTTAGATTCCAGCCTTTAGTCGTTTCTGTTGGTTGTGGCAAATTGGAGAAAAGTGGTATGAGCGGTACAAGGTAATCTGCTATGTTACCTCTTCGGCATATCAGTGTGCCGTTGAAGTGCTTGTTCGCGTAGCTGTTACATCGGTGGCAGACACGGTTGTCGTCACATTTCTCCTTGAGCAACGCACACCGCAGACAAGCGCCCATCTCACGTACTTGTGCCGCTTCCTGTCGGCCTTCTGCACTCAGATGCCTTCGCCGCCCGTTGATATGCTCAGGCGGTTCCGCTAGTAGGTTGTTGACGCCGAGCCTACTCGGCTCATGCTGTGGTTTTGGCTCGATGGCCACAAGATCGTGCGTTGCTTCCGGAGAGCGACCAACAACGGGTGTTTTCTGTGCATCCCACCATTCTTCAGCTCTCGTCACATTTTCTTGAACGTATTGTGCACCATGCATACGCACTATGTGGGCTTTGAAATTGTCCAGACGGGGCCACACCTTCTCTGTCTTCGCACAGTCGGGGAAGAAACATTTCCAGAAACGATCGTTTGGGCTCAGGATTTTGTGCATAGTCTTCCGATGACGGTCCAAATCGTTCTTCGTTGTGAAGCCATCTCGACCACGTGAGCAGCCTGGAATGTTGCAAAAGTACTGCGGTTCGTGCCGCGCGAAGTGTTTTTTCAGCTCCGCTGGCGTCTTGAACGACGCCTCGCACTTCGAGCACCGGTGAGGTAGGTTCATTGAATCGCTTGGTTCAGGCTCTAGCTTCCTCTTCAACGCAGAAGGTGGTGCTGACGGCGGTTTGAGGTCTAGAGCCTTGGGATTCCTCTCATGGGGCGCTGAAACTGGTCGGTCACTATTTAGATGGGTTTGCTCCTCTGGTCTACGCGCGGGCGGACCCTCATGAGGTCTGATTTCTGGGAGGTGGTATTCTGGCCGTCGAGGAGATTGCCACTCCGGAGGCGGTCCACCTTGCAGCGACGGCTGCCTGGAATGAGCAAAAACATCCTGCCCATCATACATATCGGTACGCTGCCTTTTTGGTGGTGGCATCTGCCCGTTGTAGACTGGCGGGCCTTGAGGTGGGCCTTGAGGTGGTCCTTGAGGGGGATAAGCATTCCAAGTCCTCTCGACATGATTCTCACCTGGATGATTTGGCGGAGGTTGATGGTACGGTGCATAGTGCATAGGTCCTGGTGGTGGTCGATCCTGGTAGTGGGTAACGTGACCCTCCCGATGGTGTTGCGGATGCTGGATATGGTCCCTGGCATTTCTGTAAGGATTGTTGTTGAAACCGGTAAGCTCGGGCCAGGTGAACCAGTTCATTCGCTCCTGGCGCACAACCTTCCTGATAAAGACACATTCGTGTGCTGATGAGGTAGCTGAACATTGCAGACAAGAATCCGTTCCTTCTTTGACGTAGCATATGCGTCCCAGGCGGAGGCACGGGATACATCGTGCGTCGTCGTTGAATTCACGAAGTTCAACAGCACGTGAGGTGATTAACGGGTCACCATCCTCATCTTGACCCTCGCGAGGCCGTGGGTGGCCCCCTGGAGCCAAAGGCCGATTTTCTTGCATATGGACGACGGTCAGCTACCATCAGGCAAAGCGTAAGGAAAGAAGGCAAAACCGATATGAAACATGAATGTGCAGGCAAAGTGGGCGATGGTGGCGATCATTCAGGCCAGGTCGAGGTGGGGACGAGAAGAAAGCAGGCGGGTCTGGCTGCCGACGGCGCAGAAAGTGCGATTTGACAGATGGCGCATACCAGGCCAGGGCAAAGGAGGAAGCTGGCAAAACAGAGAGCTCGAAGCCACTCAAAATTTGCCAGTGCAGTGCCGAGTAAGGCGGGGGCTTTGCAGAAAAGGTGCAGACAACGAGAATTTGTCGCAAGCTGGTTGGCTGCTCATGGAGCTTGGTACAAGGCAGTAGGCCACTAAAGAGCGGCTTGGTGAGATTAGGCTGCCTCCATCTCAGCTTCGGCGTGGTTTAATTGGCTACCTAGGCACCCAAGCTGCTGCAGCTGGGCACGCTGTTCAGAGGATCTCCCCACGACAAGCTAGAACGCCAACGAAGACTTTATCATGTGCGTGGTAGCGCATTGGTTCATTCTACACGAGCTGCGAATATAGTGATCAAGTCTAGACATCCACTCAAGAACTCAACCCAATCCTCTGACCCATTTGACAGGTCGAAGGATGTATTGAAAGAACCAAAGAGCCGCCTTGAAATCTTGGTAGTAGCCTGAATGCCACAGTCGACACGGCAAATTTTAAGGCCACTTGAGGCCTTTTCTAGGCAGTCTTTCGCCCAGAACTTCGTCCCGCTTGCGCACGGTCCAAGTCACCTGCCACCATGATTTATTCGTAGGTTTTAGCCAAAAATTAAAGTGGGCCAACCATGTCAACACTCCAATTCGAGTTTCACCCACCAAAAGTGAGCTATTCAGGCACTCGTCGTCGGCAGCTAGGTTTCCGTGTCCATATTCTTTACCCTTGACCACGATTGCTATTGCCTTGCGAATAGGTCTCTTTCATAGCTGACATCAGTACACGTTTGACCACTGATAGGTGGGGTCTCTCCAGCTCGCAATCGTTGTCCATTCCACTTCTGACGAAGACCCCAAATTCAGACGTGCTCGATATAGCTGATAACGCGGGTATCTAGAGGCAGGTCTGAATTGAGGTTGCGAATGATCGACTTTGTCGATTGTCTCGCGTTGTGCTATCATTTTGTAGGCGACGGACTGTACAAGAGCGCGATTGAGCTCTTCATACAATACTTCTCTTCCTCGAACCCTACTTCGCCAGGCTGGTCAGAGTCAGAAAATGATTGGTTGTGATTTATCGAGGCTGCCAGGCACGATACAGGGAGTGCTCAGAGTCCCGGCCCGAAGAGCGAGCTCAAGATTGGCCGGTGGCCATTTTGTCCGAGTGTCCATGGTGGAACCTGAAGCCCCCGATCGGACGCGATCAGTCGATCTCTGTAAGGATGGTGACTGGTTTGTTGCTATTGCTTAAGGCAGGCGATGTCTTGATTCAAGTCTGAATTTCTGCATTGTATTGTATTGTTTGCGAAGAGCAGCTGCTTAAATCGCCTTACCATGGTTGGGCTGCCTGTGGTCAACAAGAAGAATGGCGCTATAGACACTGTCAATCTCTCTGCTATGGTAAGTAATACTGTCCATCTCCCTGTCAATTGCCTTATACACGAAGCCACCAGTACTTGTCCCTCAAATGCCGACGCGAGTCGTTGAATCTCCTTCCCAGTATTCTGCGTACAGCCGTTCGACGGTCTCTGCGGGCCGGCCTGCCCATTTTTTCTCGAAAACATTCGCGATGATGCCTGCGATGCTAAATCGGCTCTGAACTTCGTGGACTTCTCGGGATGTTCGCGCAATGGCAGTCGCTAGCATTGCACCCATCACAACGAAGCCCAGATTGATGACCACGAGTAGAAACAACGGTGCTTTTGTGACCTTTGCTACAAGGATAGTGGTACGCTCCTGCGCGGCCAGCACAGGACTTCGGACGAACGAGCCCGCACCGATCGACAATGCAACTCTGCTGTAGGCGATAGCGTACTGGTTCGCGAGATCTTGAACGTCGGTCGCAATGACAGCAGCCATCGTCAAGGCATTCTGGAGGACATCGTGGCACGGTCCAAAGACACGACCTACCGTAGGATGGAGATCTGCCATGACGGCCGCTCGCATTGATGATGGGGCATAGATTATATGAGCAATAGCAGGGTAATGTCACAGCTCTGCCAGCGAACAGTGGGCGTGTACGCCTTGCATGTAAGGCGGAACATAGTGTGTTCAGGGAGTAGCATAGATAGACCAGAGGGCGAACCATCGCCGTCAAGTGTTGTCCGGAACGAGTATGCATGATCCAGAACAAGCATAGTAGGGTTTCGAGGCGTGCCTACATCCGATGCAAGAGCTCGCTATTTGAAGGCCGCCTGCCATGTCACCGCCGTCGTTCCAGACCTGCAGCCTCGACTGGCGCTCTTCATTGAAGCAAGAGGGGGAAACCATTACTGCTAATGTACATCATGACGAGCAAGCGTCGCTGCTTGTTGAGCTCTCGCCCCTGGAATCTGGCATTCACTAACTACCGCCTGTATGCCACGCAACGTACACCATCGATGCTAACCTTCCCAGACAAAGTCCTGATGCACAGGCTCGGCCTGCAACTTCAGAGCGTGGCCATAATCCCCGCCGTTCGGCATCCTCAGCAACGTGTGAATGTGGAACTTGGCAGGCTCCTTGTTCGTCAAGAACACACCAGAGTGGTGGTCGAACTCGACCAAGATGACAGGACTTTGTATGCGGAAGTAGAACGGGTCTTCATCACCGAACCCGCCGATCCAGCAGAAATAGGTCTCTTCGAAATGTTTCTTGATGCGTTCGAGCTGCATCTGTCTCGAATTTGCGGGCAGGTAGAGCAGGTACTGCTCCAGTATTCCAAGTACAAGTTGCTGCTGGTCCGATGTCATAGAGGACACTGTGATGCCTTCGTACGGGACGATTCGGTTGTCTCGATATGCTCCGCAAAGATGTCGTTGGTCGTCGTGGTTCCATCTTCCTTTTGGCATAGCAGGGTCTTTCATCAGCTTATAAACTTGCACCTTTGATTGCACCTTCGGATCCAGACTTTGCATCAATTGAAGACCGAGTCGCTCTTCCTCGTGCAATATTCTTGTGCCCGAGTAGGGTCCTGAGTCAATGATGTTTGGCTCGGCGCCAGTGAACCATGGACTGACGATTATTTGCGTCTTGTAAAAGAAAATGTTGAGGCAAAGGTGGTGGCCATAGAAGCTCAAGCCCCATGGTCGTGTCGCTGATGGCTCACCGAAGAAGCAGACGTTGTACGACCATTCGTTGCATACTTTGGTCCCATTGACCAATTCGCCCAGGTATCCGTTGATCCTCATTGCGGAGACAGCCTTCTCGTAGCCTTCAGGCGATAAAATGGTAGCCAACATCGCCATCGTAGACTTTCTGACTGGCTCGGTCACTTCATCGAGTCTGATGCCTTTGTGAGCTAGAAGGAACTCGGGGTTTGACCACGTCCTCCATTTCGGGTCGTCGATATGGTAGAACACAGACACTTTCTGTTCGTCCGACAGCTGAGCAACGAACTGATCTGCAGCGTCGACAATCTGTTGTATGGGCACACCTTCATCCTGAAGATCATATAGACCGTCTCTAACTTTGCCGTCTGTTGTGACCCCCTTGAATGGTTCCTTTAGTAAAGCTAGCCAATGCAGATAAAGCTCATGAATCCATGGTGGATTGCCATTCTGCTTGAAGTCAGCAGCATATTCATGTGCATCCTGCTTGTGCATGATCTGGAAACGCGGGATGCTGAGGTCAGGCAGATGCTTTCTGTAGCCGCTCTCGGCCATGTCTGCCGTCTGTTTCGGGGCTATGCTACCCATCGTGGCTGCTGTAATGTTTAATCGGTGAACTACTGTTTGATGTACTTTACTGTGTTGGCCTTCAAGCATCAATCGTGCATGTCCTCTTTTTAGGTTGTGACAGCAATCATTGTCTTACGTTTCAGTCGGTCTCATAGATCATTTGTATCAAATTGCTTGCGTGATCATCGTACAAAGCTTGTCCGAACGAGGTGGCAAAGAAACGTGGTCGAGACCCCGGCAATTGCCAGCGATCGTCGGCAGGTGTTCCGTTGTGGATGGGAGAGCCAATCAGAACCCGGAGCAGATCTTGGAGCAGCAGAACCGAAACGGTACGCGATTCGAGCTGCAAACCTGTACAACAACGGAGGAGCAACGAAATAGGTCACCAGTCTTGCAAGCACTCGCAACCTAGGTGCAAACGATCGATTGTTGAGGTTCAGATTCTGCTATGAAAGCCGGCAGCCATGTTTCTCACTAACTTGTGGCAGCTTGTCCGAAGCACCAGCAGCCTCCTTCTCGGGTATCATGCTGTGCTGATATGATTCCCCTGCGTCACACAACATTTCTAACAAGCCGCCTCCACTGGCAAAGATGTACGCTTGAACAAATCTGCTGGCAAATTTGATGCTGAAGCTAGACCCCTTGGGTATGTAAACTGTTTCGAAGGGGTTCAAAGTGGTCGAAGCGCCATCGACCACGACCTCGAGCTGCCCTACTACAGGATGCAACGCATGGTGCACCTGCGCGAACTGGAATTTAGTCTTCAAAAACGCGTTCTGGTGCTCCGCTGAACCTTCAATACTTCCCATCGAGAATCTGCCAGCAGACTCTTTCGTCGTTGCCAAAGGCTTCACCACGACTCCGTCTAAAAGGTACTTCGGCCCTTTGTTGGCCTGCAGGTAGTAAGGCTCAAGCTTTCCTGGCAGAGTGTTCTCGCTGCCGTCAAAAGGTTGTGGAGCGGCTCCTTTGTGCTGTGGTTGAGGAACCATATCGAACTTCTCGGTCGCTGCTTTCAGCTTAGGGATCAGCACCTCAAACACGTTTCGCTCATCGACCAAAGGCCACATCGGTCCGGCGTATGGTTCTCCGATGAATCGGAAGAATTCTTCCCAGCCTCCAGGCACGATCAAGCCGATGAACTCGGTATAGTCACCTAGGATCTGGTACTGGTGAATTGCGTTCTAGCTTTGGGTCAGTCCGCATCTGTAATTGTGTATGGTAAACATACAGGAGGTACACTTGCAAAGTCTCCTGGACCCATAGTCCTGCATTGATCATTGCACCAAACATTGATGCTACCTTTCAGGGTCAGGAAGACATCATGGGCGTCCCTGTGGTAGTGGAAGCCGATAGGAGCGCCCTCTGAGCCGCCGGTCCCGACCAGTGCAAAAGCCCCCTCAGACTCTTTGCCTGTCACCAGCAGTCTCATCGCTGACTTCGAGCATGGGATGTAGATGATCTCGCCTTCCATGGATTTCAACGTGTAAGCTTTGCCAGGCTCATACGGCGGCAGATTCTGCGGCAGCAAGTCATTGCTGACGGTCCCGTTTGCGTTGCTTGCCATTAGGGCGGAAGAGCAGTTGTACCGAAGATGAGAGCGTCGAGGCTGGTATCCTCAACGAGGTCGTGTGTGGCTTGTGTGTTGGAAAGTGAACTCCTGGGTCGCAAATGGGCTCGTGGTTGATTGCCGTGTCGAAAAGCGCAATGAACTAGTATAGACATGCTATTGCGAGCTGAAATATGCTCACAGTATGCAGCTGCCGATGGACTCGAGGTTAAATGCCGACGATAGTCTAGGCTCGTACACATTCGGTAGCATCTGAACCGGTTCCCGGGCACCAATAGCAGTGCATAACGGACATTGAGTTTGTGAATCCCCACGAATTGAGCCGATGCAAAGAAATTCTCCCCCACACGTATGAGGACTTGCGTAACTAGACACTTTGGGCAAGGGTGTTTGCGCCCCTCGTGATTACTGCCACTAGTAATACTATCAAACCTCAAACAGCACATTTCCCAGATATCTTGCACGAGGACACAACCTTTCGCATTCTGGCCCTCCTGTAAACATTGCATTGTCGGTCAAGGACATCGCCAGTCGTTCCTGATGGATCAAATACGACAATTACCCAAGGCAATTGGCCTTTCTGTTATACCGACACAGAAGGCATACGAGCCACTATTGCGCGCTAATGCCACAGCCATCAGATCGACCAGAGTCGAAACATACAGTTACGGCAGCCACCCAAGACAGGCACTCGACGTGTACTACCCAACAGCGAGACAACCACCGTCTGCAACCTCAGGCAACGCCCCTGTCCTAATATTTCTGTATGGAGGTGGGTGTTGGTTTCTCCACCCCGTATGATCAGACTAACGTCCGCAACAGGCGGGCTCATCAGGGGAGGAAAGATCCTTCCACTGGCAGATGGGTTAGCCCATGCAAACATCGGACATTTCTTCGCCGACAAGCTCGGATACACGACGATCATCCCTGACTATAGGTTGATGTCGCACGGCGCGCGTTTTCCGTCCGGAGGTGAAGATCTGGCACAAGTGGTTGACTGGGTAAGGGAGACAATGACGCATCAAGAAGGGTATCAGAACGTCGACCTCTTTATCATGGGCAACTCTGCTGGGGGTATTCACTTGGCGACCTATCTGTTCGCGCCTGATTTTGCCAACTCCCGAAACAAAATCATGACTCAGGATCCGGAAGCGTCGCTTGCTCTAAGGGGCGTAGTATTCTTGTCTGTGCCATTCAACTTCCGGCAAGCCGACGCGAGCCGCGCAGAGGAACTCATGGAGTACTTTGGTGACATCGAAGCAAATTCGCCGCAGGGACTACTCAAGGCTGCTATGCTTCAAGATCCTGATAATGTCCTTTGCAATGTTCGAGCCATGATCCTCAATGGCTCTCTTGATCCGGAAGATGAGATCCTTATTCCGAAGAAAGAATTCCTGGACGAGTGGGCTGAGCTGGATGAGGGTAGCCGGCAGGCGTTAACTGTAGAGATGATGGACGGTCAAAACCACATCAGTCCTGCGTTTAGCTTGGGCACTGGCATTGAAAGAGAAGAGGCTTGGGGCCATCAAGTCGGCGATTTCCTGGACTCTCTACGTAGCTGAGCACTAGTACATGTGTCTGGTGCTTTAGTGGGTGCAGTCTGGCCTTCTATCGTGATAATTCATCTTTCCTCTCACCACTTACTATATACTGGGCAACCTTGTCGTCGTTCTTCACCATGCTGATTTGCATGGATTGGATTCGAGCAAAGCCGACGTAGCTTCCAATTCGACCTGTGATCGTCGACGTAAGATAGGTAGTGCATATCCTCGTTGATCTGATTGTTGGCGAACACACGCGATGCCGAAACGCAAGTTCCGCGACAGGAATGCGTACCTGCTTATTGTGATTAAGGTGCATCAGATTTGGGGCCAGACAGCTGCAGCTGGGTGCAGTAGCCCCTGCTACGCGCCTGCAGACCAAGTCACCTTGGTTAGCGTGAGGGGCGAATAATGCCCAATCTTCGGCCCCTGATGCTCCGAGTCGGCTTCACGAAACCATTTCGGCTGGCGTTCTCGACCATGTATCTCCTCATGCAGGAGCCGCGACCACATGCCGACGAAGCGTTTACCGCACATGTAGCACCACAATTCCCGATGGGAGTGAGCAGAAGTAACGCAGCGGAAGATGCTGAGAGCGATGTGAAGGCTTTGCAGTAGTGTCGTACAGTAGGTCGGCTTGATCGCACGATCATCAGTCTTCCGACTTAACAAGGAGTTATGATCTTAGTCCTCAAGTAGAGAGAGCACAACTACCTGAATAACGACCAAGATGGCCGACAAACTCAATATTATCATCGTGGGAGCTGGCATAGCAGGGTTATCAGCGGCAGTCTCATGCGCCCTGGCAGGTCATTCGATTGTAGTGCTCGAAGGTGCGAAAGAGCTTGCGGAAGTCGGCGCGGGGTTCCAGATCACGCCGAATGCTACGAAGATACTGCAGAGATGGGGATTAGGCGATGAGATGAAAAGGACCTGGGCCGTGCCGTCCTCTTGCACTGTCCACCGGTACGCCGATGGCAAGCCACTGTGGCATGAAGCCAAATTCGCCGAGAACATCCAGCGCAAGTACCAAGCACCTTTCGTGGATATGCACCGAGTCGATATGCAGAAGATATTGTACGACAAAGCAATTGAGCTGGGTGTCTCTGTCAAACTTGACCACAGAATCAAGGAGGTGAGGACGAACAGCGACAAGGGATTGCCGGAGCTCGAGTTGATGGACGGTTCAGTCATCAATGGTGATCTGGTTGTGGGTGCTGATGGCCTGTGGTCACGATGCAGAGAAAGCATGCTCGGGGTCAAAGACCAACCGCTACCAACCGGTGACCTTGCATATCGGATTGTGCTGACACTGGATCAAATCCAAGACGAAGAACTGAAGCAACTTGTGTCAAATCCAACTTTGCATTTCTGGATCGGACCCAAAGCACATGTTGTGGCTTATTCCATGAAATCGGGGACGATGTACAACATCGTACTGCTTGTCCCAGATGATTTACCGCCGGAGGTATCGCGAAGACCTGGCTCTGTCGACGAAATGAAGGGTCTCTTCGAAGGCTGGGATCCGATATTGACACGACTGCTTGGATGCGTCACGACAGTCGACAAATGGAAGCTGATGCACAGGGCCGAGCTCGAGTCGTGGACGAACGACGAAAGGAACTTCATCCTCATCGGCGATAGCTGTCACCCCATGCTGCCATACCTTGCGCAAGCGCGAATTCGTCTATTGAAGATGGCTGCGTGCTAGGGAGGGTGCTGTCCTACGTGAAGACGCGAGAGCAGCTGCCGCAAGGGATAGAACTCTTCGAAAAGCTACGGAAATCGAGAGGCGAAAAGGTGGCACGTGAGACCTTCTTCCAACGGCACGATTTCCACATGGAAGACGGTCCGGAGCAGGAAGCGAGAGATCAAACCTTCGCCTCGCAGCTTGGAAAGGAAGAAGCAGAGGTCAAGTTCCCCAGCCGATGGAATTGTCCTGAGGTTCAGCCGTGGTTGTACGGCTATGATGCCTATCAGGAGGTAGACGAAGCTGTGAAACAGCACCCAATCTCTCAACGTTAGCTCGTGAGTGATCTTGGTATCTACGAACGATCTTGTCGTATGCAGATTGGAACATAAGCAGAGGCTGGAAAGGCGCTAAACGTGCCGACTCGGTTCTTAGCGTCCCTTTAGGTCAATTGTCATTGGTCGAATCCAATCGGAGAAGATGATCGACCGCCGTCTCAACATGAGCTTGTTCACGCTTGTTGTCCTTCCAGCCAGCATTTCTTCTGTTTTGTTTGTTTGTTTCGTCCAGCCTTCACACCGTCAGATCACAAGATGGATCCTGATCACATGTTTCAGCGAACACCCCCAACATAGAGCTGCACAATACACCAGTCATGGACAGCCTGACGGCTCAAATGCACTCGGATCCCCAGCATGTTCAGCTGTACTTGCGAGCGGCGCCCAACCCCCTCCATGAAAGAAGCAAATATTGCTTCGTTATATACCAGTTCTCAAGACTCTCCGATGTAAGGTTTCAGCGGTCACAAACATTGTATCACGACCAAAAGCCTTGCATGTTAACTGTCATTTGCCGTGTTTCTATTTGTCCATCTCACTCCATTTGCACTCGCAGCTATTGTCCACCCACTCGTCACCGTCACCACTAGTCACCTGACCCCCGAAACACAACCCATCATGTTCACCCTCAAGCCCAACCAAGCCCTCTACCAAAGCCTCTTCGACCAATGGGAGCGCGAAGACGCCCTCCGCGCACAACAAGAAGCAGCATCAAGCTCCTTCCTCGCATCACGGCGGAACCAAATTGTCCTCTTGCTCCTCGTCGCCTTCGCCGCCATCATGCAGATCGCACTACTGCTGCTCCAACGGCGGCTGGCGAACAAGTGCGCGGCGCGGCGACGGTGGGCTCTTCGCACCGTTGACCACAAGGACGTCGAAGGCGGCAACAGTGTTATCACGCTGCCAGTGAGCGGCCGGTGGCAAGGAGACGTGAAAAGCCCCTTTGCAAGTGGCGATGAATGAACGGAGCATGAGATGATTATATAATGATCTGAATGCGGCAACGATAGTACGAAATCACGATGAACACAATGATGGACCGAGTACGAGCGACGAGATCTGGTAGCTTTGGGCACGATGTATTGGTATGTTAGACGAGCCTCGAAGGCTTGGGACTCGTCTGTGGCATGGAAGGGTGCGTGCAAATGTGATTATAGGAAACACATTGGAGATCAGGGAGTTTTGTTTCTGTAACCTAGACGATAGACATATCCCATTTAATGCTAATATGTATATGGTCCTACAGCAATTTACCCACACATGGTCGCACGACACTCACGTGATAGGCGTGACTTTGCTCCCGTACCTTACGTGCATGGGGAAGGAGTTTGTTGTTCGAGGATCGTGTGTACTATACAGCGGGAAGCATCCTGCCTAATATGCTGCTTCCGAGACCGAAGGCCGGAATCGTTGGACGCTCCCGGATCGTGTTTACGGAGTCTTGCTCATGGCTGTAAACACCCTTCACGCCACATGTTAGCTTCGGGACATCTCGCAAGGCATGACTTCGATATGCCTGATATGGTGCAGAGTATAGTGGTGTTAGGTGGCGGAAGCAGGAACGTAAACGAAAGGGAACCGAAGTAACGAAGAGAATCCTCGATGCGGTCAAAGGGGGAGGCAGGCATGCCTGCTCTCCAATCCCGCGCAATCCGCGGATGCCGAACTGTGGTCTCGAGTCGAAAGGGAACTTGCGCCAATATGCGAAGTTCGCGTTTCGGTGCCGGTTCTGTCGCGTGCAAAAGTAACAGCGGGAAGGAAGGTGTATACCCCTTGCTCGGGTTGCTCATTGCGTCCAGCAGGAGGTGCGATTATGCACGAGGGGATGAGTACTAGGGTCTTAGTCACCTACTGGTTTTGGTCGCGGCGAAACCATGTCTCCGATGGTCAGGAGTCATGGCTGAACAAGCAGACATGTGTGCTGTCGGGGCCGTCCTGACTCTACCTTACTACCAGCACAGCAGACAGCTAGAACGACTTACTAGGCTAGAGGGAAAACATACTGTGACAAGACCGACAAAAGTGCGGTCGCTTGGTCATGATGCTCGGTGCGTCTGCCCAATCTGGATACAAGCTCCGTGGGCATGAACACATGATTGAGTGGCCGTACCGAGGACGTGAAGGAGTCGTGCAAAAGTCCAAGGCTGGTGGGATGCATCTGCAATCTCACCATCGTTTAAGAGATCGCTAGTGATGGAACACCCCTCTCCGAAACCCGGGTGGCTCTCGTCGAGAGGTTAGGAAGATCGGCTCGATTTTCTTGTGCAGTCGCACGTAAGTTGAGACAGTAGACAAGTACCGTTCAAGTATCATGTCACATGCATCTCTTCTGTGGTTGCCACTGAGAGCAAGATGCACTTCGCGTGTACAAAGAACGCTCCAGCAGTGCACTGCCAATTCTCAACGCGCCTGTCGAGAAATGTGTTTCTACCCGCATATGCAACTTGTGGGGCTAGAGGCAAGTCATACATGGTAGAAAGGTGGTGGAAACCTATAGGAGGTTAAACTGGCCCGGTAAGCTGACCTCACTGCTCGAGCGTCATTGATATGGCTCCAAGTGTTTGGTCCGGTGTCCGGCAGGGTGCTGTTCCGAACTCGTCAAGACACGCTATGCACCTTCAAGGATGCATAGCTCCCAACGCACTCTGCATGCTCAAGCATCGAGCTTTGCCGTGTTCCTGGGTCTCGGATTTCGAGGAACAGTGGGCACGGTGCATGACCTGGTTGGGAAACGGATTGTTTTGGGGCTCGCACACAAGTCTCTGGGCGTTTGAGGTCCAGATGGTGGGTCGTTAACATCAAAATGTACGGAGCAAAACTTGTGTTTTGTCGCTAATTTAGCATTGACCGAGGAGTTAGGATGCTCCAATGTCGCAATCGAGTTGATGTGACAGAAGTGGCACGTGATTGAGGGGCCTCTTCCACCGGGGCAGACGCTTGATTTGGTCAAGTGCATCGTAGGGGTTGGTGGCGGGTTCCTGGTGAGTGGAAGAAATTTCCACCTCGTGCTTTGAAACACTTGAACTCTCTCCCTGTGCAAGCTTGCCGGGTCGTAGCTTGCAATGGAAGACGGCCAAGAAGAGCAGGTCATGCCTCCAGTTGCCTTTGCCAGGGTACTCGTCATGTCTGGACTACCCTGGGATCACCTTCTGGAATGAAGCTAGAACCAAGCCACGTTTCGTTAATCACAGGGTGTGCTCGTATCCCATCCCCAACGCTGCCATTAGTACCGTAGTCCCGTAGCGTTACATCGTTGATGCAAGCCTCCCGAAGTACGGCCCAGGAGTCAGATACCCTCCGGAGATAAGTCAACTAATTGTACGTTGACGCGAATACTGGCGCAAGACGGTCTGCACGGTCTCCATCGTCGACGATATGCTTGTAGAAGTCACTGATGTCTAGATCCACCGCTAGAGGCATCTCAGCACGCGCTTGCTTAGGCTCAGCATAGTAGCGTACAGGATTGCACGCAAACCTCTGCAATCGCGTGGGACAAGACGGTCGAGAATGATTCGTTTCCGCGAAGTTGAAGCCAGGGACACCGAGGCTGCTGCACCTCCATGGAGACCAGTTCGTAACAAGGAACTAGTGTACGAGCAACGATCATGACGCAGTATTGGGGGCGCGAAGCAATGAATTCTATGCACATCAACCTGATCAAACATCCATGCCGTGAGGCGTACGTTCTTGACGATCCTACAGCATCACGCTTGCTCGTTCTGCCAACGAGCCGAAATCAGAAGATGCAACCAACATCGTCCCTATGATACACTAGGGGGCAGCCGGCTCACCAAGGGGTCGAGCGAATAACGCCATCGTCACCCTTCGTCTCAGCCGAAGCTTGTCATCGTTTCGTCCCTTTCATCTCTTTCTGCTCTCCGTATCTTCATGCATATCCCAAATGTAGCCTTCCTGAAAGCGGCAAAGTATGTCGCCGCTTTCCAGAGCTGTCGCGATGTCCTCCCCAACCAGAAATAAGAAACAATAATATAGACACGTTGTGAATTTATATCCTTACTATACCAGGTCCATTGCTTGGCTGTGACTAGCCATTAGCAAGAAAGCTCATGATTCGTCGCCAGAGTGTAAAGCCGACCAGAAAGATGGTGGCGGAACTGTCGAAATGATTCCGCCTTTGTCACATCATTGATGCGTATTGGTACATTATATGTGGGAGTAGTCGTGACCCGTCTCTCCATTGCCAAATGTCGAGAATCATGAATAGGGCGTCGAATACTCCTTAGTCTGTACATGTGGACAGTATGTTGACGATGAATGCAGATGCCGAGGCCACCCGTGACATAGAAAATGATTGTCGTAGCTGTTAGGCGCGATTATATTGCTTCAAGTGTAGTCTTTTGACATAGCCGTGCCTGGAGGATAGTTCCATCGTGCTTGCGTTCCTCTAGGGTCCCAATCTCGTGGTGAAAACATACTAGGTGAACTCGGAGAGTAGTATGCTGGTGCAGGAGTTTCTGGTGACACCATGTTGTCATTTATTCGCACGAATGCCTTGCTCATGAAGTAATCTGGCACCTTCGAATCAGGCTCAGGTGTCATAGGAGAGCTTCGGAGGGGATGTGCTTGGCCGGGGCTCAAGACTCGATCTGGAGAAGATATGTTCAGCGCCAGGGTGGTCGTGGCCGTATTGAGCATTTCGTACGTACGTGGATCGTTCGAGAAGCGCCTTGCATCTGCAGACACAAATTCATGGCGTCGCTTAAGAAACTTGGATCTGAATAGATCCTGCCATCCAAGGACCATAGACCACCTTCCCAAAAATATTAGCAGCCAGAAGCCACTCAGCTGAGATTGAGTTAGCAAGACCTAAAAAAGCGAGCGACTGTACGTACTGCTAGACAGACGAGCACAGCAACGACAATGCCCTCGTCCTTGACGAGACCTCGTGCTTTCGGTAAGCACATATTTTTGTTCCCCCCTGAAGTCGCCAAGCATGTAAGCCAGGGCATGGCCCTCTCGAAGAGTTCGGCATTAATTTGTGAACTGTTGTCCATCGAGACAAAGATAACTGCGAAGAAGACAACTTCTGCGATTATCAGAAGGACAATGGTCGCGCCGCGCCACTGCAGTTCGACCACTCTTTTCACTCGTCTATAAGCCTGTCGTGCTGTTGCCGTGTTGATACTGTGAGAATAGGTAGGCACTCCGGAGCTGTTTTCTGTTGAGACTTTGTCGTCGAACAGACTTCGAACATAGACATTGATGCAGTATCCGATCGTGATGAATTGCAACACCAATGCCAGAGTGGCGAAAGCAAGAAGCGGTCCCCAGAAGTCTTCGAGTCCGAGTTTATGGTTGATGTGACAAATGTTGCCAAAGCGATAGGACACTCCAGTCATACCAAGGGTAAGCGCAACACCGACGGCGGGAATCAACCATCCGACCACAAGTGTGACCCAGAAGAACACCTTACCCGTGTTGACTTCCCAGCAGATCTGCAAATGCAGAGCAAGAGCCCTCCAGAATACCCAGATGACACAGGCCCATCCTCCGAAGATGAGGAAGGCGCCACTGAAGGCGCACGTGAGGTCCGACCTCATGTCGTTCGGCGTTATCTCGTTCTTGCATTGAGCTGGTTGATCTGCGAGGGGTATTATGAAAGCAAGCTGTCTGAGTCAGCCGACCAGCCAAGTCAAATTGTGCGGCGTACATACTTCCATGCAAAGGACCCCGATGGCGAGACACACGCTTAGGTAGTGCCGCGAAGTCCACTTCACCGGTAGAACCGCATATGATACCAGCACGAACAACGTCGCAACGAAAGCAGCAACAGTAACCCAGCTAGCAACTTCTGTCCGCTGTTCAAACCCGTCCGCGTACATCCAGTCCGAATATGGACAAGGAACACAGCATGTGGCGTTGAGCACCGCGACGGGTAAGCATATTCGTCCCGATATCACTGTCTGGCGGTTAATATACAATATCGTGTTTTGTCTGGAACAGGGGATGAGACGTACAACCACCTTCTGCTGGAAAGGTCGACTCGTCGAAGAACGGTGCTGGGCAGTGCCCTCGGAGAGCCGTTAAATTCGAGACCGTGGCCATATCAATGATGTGTAAACCAGAGGCTGCAGCCCTTCGGAATGCCTTATTGTTCTCTCTTTACCATAGTTTGGATTTTGCTCTCAGTCGGTATTGTGATGGAGCGGTAGTGTTGTAAGGATGAATCACGAGCGAGGTGCGAGAGCGATAGCAATGAGTGTAGGTCGGTACTTGGGTAGGGCTGATAGAAATGTCAACATGCAGCAGCACTCGCGCATGAAGAAGTGGTGTAGAAGCATGAGGTATGTGGAAGGAAGAGATGTGCCCACTTTGATACCCTGGTCAATCTGCATGGGGAGACCAGGGTATGTGAAGGCTCTGGGCGGCGAAGCCAGACTCGTGTTACTGACACGATTGACAAAGCCATTAGGGAATCCGTCGTGCAGCTAGTCTCTTAGCGAAAGATATCGTTGACAAGACGAGGACACAGCCGGATCGGAACCCCACCGTACTGTCCAGTATAGGCTGTAAGTGTACCATTGGAGTATAGAAGACAACACGGAGGAGAAAAGTGGCCGCGAATGACGATGAGAGAGGGAATTGCACACGAGAAGGACTTGGGTAGCACAACGAATGGAAAGCACGAAGAGCTGTACTCCCACGGCTTTGATTGTGCGCGCAAGCAGATTTCACCCGACTAAGAGCAGCGAGGATGACTGTTGGCTCGGTAAGGTGCATATTGTTCAGGTAGGCGCTCAAGCGGTAACGTCGATGAGATCAACAGCAAGTAGCGTTAGCGTCCAGCTGGGATTCAAGACCTAGGTGTCCCACAGTAATTTTTGAGTTCTGGACTAGTCTGAAGCGAAGCTAACTCGAGCGGGCTGCATTACCCTTTCCCAGCTGGCAAGCCTTCTCCGAGCTCGACAGGGGAAGCAGGTCCGTGAAACGGGCGGTATCGCGTGGAGGATTCACACCCTTGTCCGGCGAGGGTCTGCATAGTAGCGCGGTTACTTTGAAGCCCTGGACCGCGAAGTTTGGTACGGGGACACAGGTGCAGCGTCCACTTTGCTGGGATTTGCAGGACTTGCAAGCAAAAATGCACACAAAGTCCTGACACCTCCTCCAGCTTGTCACAACTGCGTTTCACCAAAACCGCCTCTTCACGATGGTTCCTGCATCTATGACATGCATAGGATTGCCCCCTTTTCTTGAGCGTGTTTCTTACCTGTGAGCCCGAGATAGATACTGACGTACGAAGACCTCTTGGAAGAAGAAGAAGGCTGTCAGAACATTTTCGCGAACAATCAATACTTGACCGAAACGCAGCTGGACTGTACCTTCTTGGCAGCTCCACAACACGCTTCGAGTTGACGTTGTCAAGAATGTCCACCTCTGATGCCTGTCACCGACTGGCCAGAGCATCTTATGATGGCGCGCAAGCCGAGCGGTGGCTGCCGTGTGTAAAGGCCCGAAATAGCAGTGACTAAACGGCAAAGCTCGAATATCAGCTCGATGGCAAATGGCATGAAAGTCGTCCTCGCAAAGCGATTGACCTGAGGGACTCGAGGCTATTGGGTTATTTCCTCGAAATAGCACCCTGCCTGACCAGATTTCGCTCTACCGCAACACATACAAGAACACCTTGGATCATGCCGCGATTCAATCAGTGCCTTGCAACCACGTTCTCAGATCTGTGCAGGCCACCTGCTGTGTGACCGATCATGCGCAACACGTCGAAACAATTCTACGTAGCTGATGCTAGCATTTTCCAGATCCAAGCGTGGCGTGAGAGAAACGTTGTGCATCGAAGCTAGACAGTCGCTCGACTGTATCGTTCTCGTGCTGTGCTACTGTTGGCTGGTATTTGCAAGCACTTGCAGCTCATGTCAAGATTTAGTCCTTCCCAGTCTTGTCTTGAACTGGAGTGCGTTACACGTAGTGCCCGCATACGCTCCATCTCGATCAACGAAATTTACAGTACGTACTTGGATGGTTTTCTCTGAGCAGGTGAACTGCCTAAGTACAAGATTCGGAGAATTGTTGAACATTCTTGCATCAAAAGAGCGGAGTAAATGCTCCGTCTTGCGCCACAAAACAATGTTCTAACCAGGCCTTTCCGCTGATTGGCTGTCCACAAAATAACTCGAGATGCTCCTGTATGCAAGGCGAAGAAGAAGCTCTAGCCAATGGTCTGCTTTATCAACTCTTTTCTCTGCAACACGCGTGCTATTGGACAGCACTTGCGACGGTATTCAATCCCCTCAATACAATGCCATCATGCATATCCTGCTCAATCAATTCCTCGCCTGTCAGCGTGTTGTTCGCTGGTAGCGAGCAAGGCAATCTTGAGCCGCCACATATCAGAGCAGTAGATCCATGTCGCTGGTTCGTCTGGCCAAGCCCACGAACCTGACGTGGTATATGCAAGGCTTTTAGGTCATATCCGTGCGTTGTTCAATTTTTCTGCGCCTATTGCCCTCCTCGGCTCAGAGCACTCATCCGCTGTGTTGATCGGGGTCAGCATGGGCTCGTGTGGACGCAGCTGCATTGTCCGTGACATCGTGTGGCGGCCGACCGTTGCAGCCATGTGCTCGGTCAGGATAAGTCATGAACACAATCCTGGCTCTGCCAGTGCGGATACTCCTGCTGCAGGCAAGTCGGCATTAGACCCGCATCGATGAAGTCCAACAGCACAACGACTGGCTCTTGGTCTGTCCCTCGCCTGGGCAAGCCCTATACGTTTGTCGAATTGTGTCCGTCTCTCCGTCCCACTGAACCTCTGGCGCGCAATGTCCGGCGAACGACTGTTCCGCCGCTGCCATTCATGCATAGGATGCCCCGCGCACCAGAGTGACGGCTGCTTACCCCTGCTGACGGTCATCTAGATTGTCGAACGCCCCCAACAGTATTCTAGCTTTTTGCTCTGCTCTTGTTTCAGGTTCGAGAATCCGACGATTGTGCGTTGAGGACTCTTTCGACAAATACGTCTAGGCTTGCCTCGAAAAGCTCGTTGTTGACACCAATGCCACCAGGATGCTCGGCAGGGGACAGAGGGTTCTTGACCACGTACTCGACGTAGATGTTGACGTATATCTGCTGCAAAGCATGCCTCATCGCACCGGTTTTGAGATCTGTCAACATCACGAACTTGGTATTGGTAGGGGTCTCGTAGTAGTGGAGTTTGTACTGTGATGTACGGTAGGAAAGGAAGCTGGTGCTTGTCAGTGCAAGTAAGGGCTGCGGCGTGCATTCTTTCTACCTGTCATCTTCACCTCCGAGCTTTCTGACCATATTTCGCAGCGAATAGACCGTTCCAAAGATGAGCTTCGCATCGTCGTCGGCAATGATCCCCGCTCTTTTGGTCGAGGCTGCCTGAGCAGCAGTGGACTGCGATAGAGTGCCGGCACTTTTGGCTGAACCAGGCAGAGTGTCCCGCCACCGCTTGGTGTAGATGCACTCAGCTGCGGCCGAGTCAGCAGTGATCTTATCTCTTGCCTCCTTCACTAACCATGTCTGTCAAAGACGTAGAATGCGTAGACCACCATTATGGCGATGCTCGTTTCATGTAATGGGCCACGATTTGCACTGCATTACCGTTGGAGATAGAGTATCCAAGGTGCTATGGCCGGCGGATAGACGTTGACTTGTTACTACTCGGGGTGCAGACAGTTGCCTTCTAGGTTGCTATACGTCGCTCGAATAGTCTGAAGCAATGGGAAAGGTGCTCGTTGGTGAACACAGGAGTTGAAGATGAGGTCGCGGTGTTGGTCGTGGCAGGTGCGGCGCTGACAGTGCTGTCTTCGAAAACGACAAATTTATTACTTCAGATTCCACATCCATGGTTGACTGCCTTGCATCTTCACAGCTCTCCTAGGTTACAGGCCCTAGCTCGATCTACGAGTATGATGCTCAAGACCAGTTGTGTTTCAATGAAGCATTTCAGCAACGACAGCGATGTTCAGTAGAAGACGTGAAAGACGCGCAAGCCTAAGGACTATTTACTGGCCACGTGGGCCACCTGAAGCTTCCAGCGCAGTGTTCTTCAACTAATCAAAGTACCTATACCAAGCATCTTCGGCACCTAGCTTATCGGCACATGCAGAGGCTATGAGCTTGAGCTTCACCCTGCACGTCCTTTGTCGACACAGCGGTTATTCATCAACAGAGCATCGTACAAGTAGTTACTGCTGACCCATCGAAGTGAACCATGGCCATTGGCAACGACGGCCTCATTGTCAAAAGGCCATGGCCAGCAAGACAAGACTACAAGCTCCGTGACATTGCCCACAAAGCCTTCCCCATAGTCGCAGTACAGTGCTTCAGAGCGCTCCAAGCTCGATGCTTCCAAGATGTTTCCCCAATTCTCCTTGTGACAAACACAAGACTGCTTGGTGGTCATGACGAGGCATTGTCGCGGACTGGGGTACAGTGTTGATAGTAGCTGTCCAGCGGCCACTCCTGCCCGGCACAGGACGAACAACGGCGTCGACGTAGGCGTCAATTGGCTCAACCCGAAGTTTGGCGTGGGTTGACTTGTTCTCTAGAATGCTGACAGGCACGTCGACAGTTGGAGTAAAGGTGAATGAAGCCATCGTTGGAGGCTTAGCAGGAGGCGCGTGAATGTCCGCTGCAACGCCTAAACACGTGTATCGGTCGAAACCTGTTTTAGAGCCCTGGCACTCCTGTGAAATCAATGTCAGGTACACGAAGAAGCCTGCACCAAGGCGGGAGTTGCAGACCTTTATATACACATTTGCTATGGCAGCCTAGCCATTGTCTGGACCCTCGAACGATTGATTGGGTAGTTGTGTAATGAGGTGTATTGGCCCATCGATAAGCTGTCATCTCTGGCGTGACGGGGAGCGTGAAGAGGGGTGACTGCACAAAAGCGCACTACGGTGACTACTTGCCTGTCATGTACAAGTCGATCAGACCACGGCTTTATCCACCACTATCGACCTAGCACGATACACTGACACTCGCCGTTCGGTCTTGCATGAGTTCTGCTCGGCGTTCTTAGCTTTGCCTTGCTCTCAATGTCGACCTCAGCATGGACATTGTGGCATCGCCTGTGTCGAGCGCAAAGCCGCCATTAGCACAAGCGCAACAGCCGACCAAGTCCTCCTCCGCCGACCCGACATGCGACGATCAGAACGTCGGTACGCAAGAAGACCTTGAGCGTTCTTCAGGCATGCAGAAGCCACCATTGGTGAAGCATGTGTGCGTGCCATGAAAGCAACGTCCAAAACCACCGCAGCTTCTGACAATGCTGCAGCTCGAGCCCCGCATACAAGAGTCCTCTGAGGCATCATCAGAGAAATCCTTCAAAGGCACACCAGGTCAAGGTATGCACACCATCAACTTTGTCCGCTAGGCCCCCCCTGACACATCGGCCAACAGGAAACCCTCAATGCTCGATCGCAGTATGTCACAAGCCAGGACGATGGTAGTGCTGAGCACAAGATCAATCAATATGTCATCAAGCAAGAGATCGGCCGAGGCTCGTTCGGCGCTGTCCACGTCGCTGTTGACCAGTATGGCACCGAGTATGCCGTCAAAGAGTTTTCTAAAGCACGTCTGCGAAAGAGAGCACAATCACACATCCTACGCCAGCCACTGAGTCAGAGAAGGCGCGGCGCCCTACAAGGCTTCAATTCACCTTTGCACCGCAGAACAGGCGTCGAGAACGCCTACGACAGCAACCCCCTCGATTTAATCAAGGAAGAAATCGCCATCATGAAGAAGCTCAATCACCCCAACCTCGTCCAGTTGATTGAGGTGCTGGATGACCCCTCTGAAGATTCACTGTACATGGTCATGGAGATGTGCAAAAAAGGTGTGGTTATGAGCATCGACCTCGATCTCGTCTCACGGGTCGATCCATATCCGGTGGAGGCTTGCCGCCTCTACTTCAGAGACTTGATCTTGGGAATTGAATACCTACATGCTCAAGGCATCGTGCACCGTGACATAAAGCCCGACAATTGTCTTATCAATCACGAAGATGTACTCAAGGTCGTGGATTTTGGGGTTTCTGAGATGTTCGAGAAGGATTCGGAAATGCTTACGGCCAAATCCGCTGGCTCTCCAGCGTTCTTGCCTCCTGAGTTGTGCGTCGTGAAGCACGGTGATGTATCTGGCAAGGCTGCCGATATCTGGTCGATGGGCGTGACGCTTTACTGTCTTAGACATGGCAAAATACCCTTTCAGAAGCAACAGATTCTCGACCTATACGAATCAATCAGGCACGACGTACCCGACTTTAGCACTGAGAATGATGCCCATTTTCGGGACTTGATGGTGAGAATGCTGGAGAAAGACCCTACGAAGCGCATCAAGATGCCTGAATTGAGGGTGAGTCGTGATTTCTCTGGCATACAGCGGCACTGACACACTCAGGTGCACCCGTGGGTGACGAACGAGGGCACAGATGTACTGCTCTCCGAAGCCGAAAACACATCCGAGCTAATTGACCCGCCGACCGAGGAAGAAGTTGATGCCGCCATCACGGGCAACATGAGAAGTCTAATGACCGTTCTCAGAGCAGCAAAGAAGTTCAAAAAGCTGATAGCGGGCAAGCGAACCCCAGTGATGACTTCGATCCTTGATGACTCGGAGGCGGGCAGGTTCAGCTTACCCCCAGGCCAGCTAGCCACAGCAGGAACGGTGCAGAGATCGCAAAGTAGCAGCGCCAACGATCCGAATACCACTCGACCAGATCTGGCTGCCGAAGGCGAACATCGCGATGTCTCCGCCATGGTCGATCCAGGTTCACCTGCTCATCAGGTGAAGCGCAAGCCAGTAGCTGCATTCGTTGGTGGAGGTACTGATGAGGAGGACCACGCAGCTTTGACACGGCTTCAGACAACGTTTGAAAGCATTGTAGAGCCAAACGACTTACCACCGTTTCGTTCCTCTGTATACCACGCCCGCACCATCAATGACAAGGGAAGACGAGGCCAAGCCCATGATCCACTGGAGGATCAGCTTTACCTGAGGATCGGACCATCCACTTTTGCTGGACACAGTGCCCAAGAGGACGCGGATGGCCTTTTCACAGACGGTGATGCATATGTTGTCAGCGAAAGCCCAGGTGCCGCAGACGTAGACATCTACGAAACAGCCTATCGTGATGAGATTGAACGCATACTCGCGCGTGCTCATGAGCAGGACAAGGAACCACAGGTTTATTTGACGAGGCGCATGGATGAGAAACTGCTTCAATTAAGCGGGTTGGCAGGCAAGTTAATGGCTCACGGAGACGATGCTAGGGACCAATTTAAGGACTACGCGCAATACCGCGAGCGCAAGGCCAAGGTTGCAGAAATCAGTAGAGCGTTACGCGAGGCTGCACGTGACGAGTATGAAAAACGACGACAGGAGCGTAAAGCATGGATCGAGGCCGGGAAGGCAGAGAAGGCCAAAAGTGCGGCAAGTCGCAACGCTGGCAATCCATCAGTAGAAAGTGAGCAAGCAGCAGCCGCCAACTCGCCGGAACAGATGACGCCTCAAATCTCGGAGTCAACAAATTCATGGAAAGCAAAAGCAGCCGATCGTGGAAGGTATGCCAAAAGTGCGTTCTCTGGACTGGTCAATACAGTCAAGAAGGGTCGGAAGTCCAGAGACGAAGGGACTTGAGATTTCGAAAATCCGACCTTGCTAATTGAACGGAGCAGGCCTCCAGTCAAGGCGAAACATTCCACCAGATATCATACGCCCCATTTAGGCAACATCTGAGAAGTGACCGTTCATTGAACAGATGACGGGAACTGCCACTGCCTGCGCTACCCGCATAGCATAAGACGCCATACCAGAAATCCCCGCACACCCATCACCGAGTGCAGCCTCTGGGCCTTGCCTCAGGAATGGGCATTTTTTTGCGGACTGCAGAGGCGCATCGCTGCTAACACAATGTCTTCTAATCGGTCAGCCGAGATGGACAAGCGAAGTCGTGCATAGCTTGATCATATCGTATCGCGTGCGTGAATACTGGAAGACATTGTACATAGAGGCACCGTGCCGCGCTGAAGCTGGTAAAAAGAAAGCTAAAACAATGAAGTTTGGTGGCGAGGGCGATCCGGATTTCTTGGCAAGCAGGAACTGGCCGAGCAAGGAGTTGCGAGAGTTGATGGTGCAACTTCATTTATCCTTCGTTCACAACAACCATCAAAGTCATCACGCTGCTTTGTCTAGCAGACTTTTCGAACATTCCTTTTCTCTTGTTCTCCGTCGTCTGGCACCAAATCTAGCGAACCTTGTCTTGGGATGTTTTCAGGTCGTGCATTTCAAATTTGTGCCGTGCCTTGGTGAGCATCTTCCCGTACACCAAGCTTGACTATACAGTCGAAACACTCTGTTCAGCCGCCATTTCAACTAAGCCCTCGGACACGTCTGCGACCTGGTCAAATCTCTTATCGTCACTTTGACCGTTTACGATGAGCCCATGCACACTTGCATAATTGCTTGACACGGGCCTCGCTTTTGCTCTCCGACATCCTGCATCTCGAGCTTTACAGACCACCCATCATACCTTCGCTTGGTCTATCACGTAAGCACGACAGGTTCTGTCAAGTCACATTCTCGCGGCGAGTCAAATCTCTATCGCTAAGGTCCGCGGTTGGAAGCAGGACTGGTGCCTTGGTGTGGTTGCATCCACCTACACAGGACCTTCATTTATCTCTTACTTAGAACGTAATCATGGATCGATCTGACCACTTGCGCAATGCGTCGGAACTTCCTGATGGTGACACTATTGAGCTCAAGCGCGAGACTTCGACAGACAATGATCTAGCACAAGGCATGAGCTCGACTAGAGTTGCCACCGTCAAGGATGAACCTCTATCTCGATCCAATACACCGCTGTCGGCGTCTGCAAAGCTGAAGACGAACCCATCATCGTCTGCATCGACGCCTAAGGCGAAATCGGAACACGAAGGTTCTGTCGCCAAAATGGAAGACGACATGACGAATGGACACGAATCTCCTGACGTGGAACAGCCTGTGCGCTCAAAGAAAGGCGTTCGAACATCGAAAAAGAATCCTGCTCGCGTCGCACCTCTCTTCGATGATCTACCAGATGCGACAGATGAAGCCAACAGCACGTACACCGTCATCGATTCGTGTACATATCAGAACAAGTATCTAGGCTACACCGAACATGCTATGGAGTGTGACTGTGCTGAAGAATGGGGTAAGTCTCGACGAACTGTTACAGATCGACTTCACCGACAGTGACACTAACAACGGTGAACAGATTCAACGACGCGATCAAATCTTGCCTGTGGCGACGACTCAGATTGCATCAACCGTGCGACAAAAATGGAGTGTGTCGGGGACTGCGCTTGTGGTGCCGCATGCCAAAATCAACGCTTTTGGCGTCGCCTGTACGCTAATGTCTCGGTGATCAAAACTGAAAAGAAAGGCCATGGCCTACGCGCAAATGTGCCGCTCAAACATGGCGATTTCATATTTGAGTATATTGGAGAGGTCATTCCTGAAGGCACGTTTAGAAAGCGCATGCGACAATACGACGATGAAGGCATCAAACACTTCTACTTTATGTCGCTCAGCAAAGGCGAATTTGTCGACGCAACGAAGAAAGGCAATCTTGGGCGCTTCTGTAACCATTCCTGCAACCCAAATTGCTATGTCGACAAATGGGTGGTTGGAGACAAACTCCGAATGGGCATCTTTGCCGAGAGAAATATCAAGGCCGGCGAAGAGCTCGTCTTCAACTACAACGTGGACAGGTATGGTGCAAACCCACAACCGTGTTACTGCGACGAAGACAACTGTACTGGCTTCATTGGAGGCAAGACGCAAACCGAAAAGGGCACGAAATTGGCTGCTGCCACCATCGAGGCTCTTGGCATTGAAGATGAAGATTATGATGCTTGGGATACAGTCACTGCCAAGAAACCCAAGAAGAAGAGGACGACCGACGATGATGACGAGGACTACGTTGAGCGCGCTCAGGCTAGAGACCTGGATGTCGATGGCGTTACCAAAGTCATGGCCGCCTTGATGCAGTGCAAAGAAAAGTGGATCGCGGTCAAATTGCTGCAACGAATACAAAGGTCACAGGACGAAGATGTGCTGCATCGCATAAACAAGCTACACGGATACAAGATCTTCAACTCGCAACTGTCAGCTTGGAGGGATGATGACAACGTAACATTGCAGATATTGGAGATCCTCGACCATTTACCTCGATTGACACGGAACAAGATAGTGGATGCGAAGATTGATCAGACACTCGAGCCACTCAAGGGAAGCTCCGACGAGAGAGTAGCGGCCAAGGCAACTCATCTGCTTGATGAGTGGTCTAAACTGGAGCTTGCCTATCGTATACCCCGGAAAGCACGGACAGCAGCAGACGGTTCGAACGCGGCAACAGCCATCAAATATGAGAGGCGAGAAGCAGCACAGTCAAGGAGACGGTCGAAGTCGCGGTCACGGTCCAAAAGCCCTCCACGAGGACCATCCAACATACCGAAGGGTCCTGCAGGCATTGCAACGCCCACCGGGCCTCGAGCCGTTCCCCGCCCTTTGCCCTTTGCCAGACCCGCATCGACAACATTCGCTCGAGGGCCACCACCACTGCCTGCTGGCTGGTTTCAGGCTACAGACCAAAGTGGGAGAATGTACTTTTACTCGTCTACGGGTGAGACAACCTGGAAGCGGCCCTCGCAGGCCGCCGCCAAACCACCACCTCCGCCCAAGCAACCATCACAACAAGACATGCTGAAGTCTATCATCGAAGGCATAGTGACGGAAAAGGAGAAGGATAAGAAAGACAGCACAATTTCGACCCCTGACACTCCGGATGCTGAAAAGAAGGAGCACAAGCAAGAGAAATGGCGTTCGCTAGACGAAGAGAAACAGAAAAAGCTGTACGAAAATACGGTATGTGCCATGTATACCCTCACATGGTACATCAAGCTGACACTCCACAGTTGTTCCCACATATATCACACGTAATGAACAAATATAAGCACAAAATCCCCAAAGACGACCTCAAACGCTTTGCCAAAGACGTGGCCAAAAAGCTCGTCAGCAGCGATTACAAGGCTGGTAGAGTGGAAAACCCGACCAGAATCAGCGAGAAACAGCAGAAGAAGGTCAAGCACTATTGCAAGGACTACTTCGACAAAGCAGCCTTGAAACACAAGAAGATGGAGGAAGACAAGGCGGCGAAGACGAAGACGAGCAAAGCGAAAGTAGGGTCGAGTCAAGCCACACCTGCAGAGTCGCCCAAGCCGTCATTATCGCTGGTGGAAACACCCAAGAAAGAAGAAGAGGACGAGGACATCAAGATGTCGGATATAGAAGACGAGCCACTCTCGCCGTCGGAATCGATGAAGAACGGGGGTGGGAACTTGAAGCGGAAACGCTCGACTGATCTCGACGCGGTCGCTGTCAACGCCATCAAAGAGGAAGACGCGGATGACCTTACAAAGTCGCCCATGAAGAAAGCCAACATCAACGTGGACAGATCATTCTCCACGCCCCCTCCTCCGCCCCCGCCTGCACCGCCAGCTGAGACGCCGAGCGAGCAGAACTCGCCGGAGGGACATGTACATTCACACGGCGAGCAGCCCGGACAACACGGCGAAGAGGGGCAGGAGCAGGAGCCCGACGTCCACGCGGACACGAACTTCCGCGACAAAAGCATGGCGGATGTGAGGGCGTTGGCGCAGATGGACGCGGAAGACGAGGACGAGGTCGACTGGGGCATGGACGAGGACGTGGCAGAGAACGGGGTCAAGGTCGAAGACCCCAACCCGCTGGTTGAGGAGCAGCCTGTGTGAGTTGGAGGAGGGGAGGAGAAGAAGAACCCTTCCGCCTTCCAATCGAGAACAATCAACCGATCGATCGAATGATCGACATATCCCGTTGTGCCGTGCGTGCGTGCGAGTGTGTGTAGATGTAGGATCTGGACATAACGTACCGCACCGCACGCCTCACCAGGTGCCCCTCCCCTTCCCTTCGGCACAAGATGGGATGAGATGAGATGACAAAGTCGAGCGTAGCGTGGCTAGCGTGACATAGCGCAACGGCATCAACCAACCAGTCAAGCCGTGCTCCAATGACACACTACAGCTGACTGACTGACCGAGTGACTATCTAACTGTCTATGCCGTCACGATAGGGCGAGTAGAACGTCCTCGGCGTGATTTACTATTTCGCTTCAGATGGGGCGCAGGCGGAGAGCAGAGCAGAGAAGAAATGAGATGAGATGGATTGAGCGTTCACCGGTCGGTCGGTGGGAAGGGAGTAGGTAGGGACTTGGGTCAACGGTGGGGGTTAGACGTTTTGTCTTGGGCTGTTTCATCGCTGGGTGGGACGGCGCGTAGCGGGGGATTGAGTGGTAAGGCGGGACAAGACGAGGTGTTTCACGGCGGGAAGAGGGAGGAGGGGTGTTTGGTTCATTCGGAGCATAGGTATTAGTGGTGCTGAGTACTTGTCGCAACACAGACTGCTTGTACGTATGTATGTATGTATGTATGTGATTTATCTCTGTGCACTTCGACTTTCGTCAGTCGGAGCGTCGTTGTGCTGTCGTGCCCGCGCGGCTTTCTTCTTCTAGCCCGGGGCGGGTGTGAGGCGCATACGAGGCGCTGGTGTAGAGGGTGAAAAGGGCAGAGAATGGATAAGGACCAGACCGAAGCGGGGTCCTTCCTGCCCTGTATGCCAGCTCATGTGCAATCGACTGCTCTGCCGAGGGAGGTAGACATGACCCTGGGATGGAATCCGAGGCCGTAACCTATGCAGGCGGATTCCCATGTCAACGTCTGCGGATTCCCATGTCAACGTCTGCGGATTGCCTTGATATCCTGCTTCTAGCACGACCGCTGTGCCTGCGCCGAGTCCACACACTGTCAGCAGTAAACACTGGCGCGCGTAGCACGATACAAACGGGAGCATGGTCTTGCTTGTGCGAGAAATGGATGTTGAGCGCCGGCTCTTAATAGAAACTCTCGACGATACTCTCCTTGTTGCCCCTCATCCTCTGATCCAAGCCATCGACACCCGGCGGCGCACCTTCACCGAGCCTGAAGACACTCTCGACGACACTCAACTCAGTGGCGGTGGTGTCCATACCGGTGACGGCCATCCAGTCGTTGACGACCATGCCGGCGCCGACCACACTCGAGCCGCGGTTCACACTTCCGGCGACGAGGGGGACCTGCAGCAAGGAGCTCAGCTCGTCTTGGTCTTGTATCGAGGTCTTGGGGTGGACGAGACCGCCCTGGTTGGACAGAGACATGTAACTGCCGGTCAAGACGTTGCTGGCGATGGTCTGTCTGAACACCTCGACGCCGAGGGTATCAGCGACAATCTCCTCCGTCTCCCGCTCGAGGTCGGGATGGACCAAAGCGACGTGGTCGTTGGCGCAGATGACGTTGCCTAGGGCACTCAGGCGCTCTTCTATGCGCTGAATCTTGACGCTGTCGGGCAAGGTATTGCGCAGGTGTTGCAGTTCTTGGTCGGTGGTGGAGGTAGGGACTAGAAGACCTTTGCGGTTTCCGGCCGTGAGACGGCCGACGATGCGAGTGCCGGCTATGGTGCACTGGGCTATGGGGATGAGGTCGGCGAGTTCGGACTCGAAGATGCTGTAGAAGGTCTGGGAGGCGCCGAGGGCGAGGAGGCAGTAGCTGTTGGTGAGGGTGCTGAAGACGCCGATCTCCTGGCTGTTTTCGAAGGTTGCGCGGACAGCCATGATTGTGGTGGTAGAGGTGGTGGTGGTGTGGTGGTGGTTGTGGTGGTAGAGGTGGTGGTGGTAGTCACGGTTTAGAGGAGGAGGAAGTGGTGGTGTGAGGAGGAGGCAAACAGCTTTTCTATACCACTTGCAAGTTCAGCAGAAAGCGAGGCGCTAAGGCAGATTGGGGAGATTGGTCTTGTACAAGACGGTGAACTTTTGGCTTCGTGCTTGTGGCGGCCGTGAAGAGTCACGACCCAAGGATGAATCAGCGAAATTCTGCGTCGCGCCCGTCGCAGCCCACTGGCGCCCGCGCCCGAGCCCACCATGTGTCATGCGTCATGCGTCATTCGCAGGCACGCTGCCAAGACTGGGGGCCCATTGACTGGTCTACGAACGTGCATTCCTGATCCAGGGCATGAGTCATGTACTAATGAGTACTCACGATAGGGGTGAAGTTGGCGTCTTCTGAGAGGGTGTGAGAAGGTTTGACAGAGTCTGAGCGGGTCTTCTTACTCATCGACTGTAGATGCGCGTCTCGCTACGAGATATGACTACCAGGCTCCTGCTGCTTCCTCATACCACGCCTCCTCTGCCTCTCCGCGACATGCATAGTGTCTATCGTTTCCCCCGCTAGCTAAGCTGGTGCAGCAGCTGTCGTGCCATTTGTGCCTGCCCCGTCAGCCCCACTGGTCCCATTAGCTGCTCCGTCCTGCTCTGGCTGCTCTTGAGCCGCGGGCTGGTAAGGGGCAAACCCGGCAAAGCCTTGGACCAATTTCTCGACCAGAGCTGGGTGTGTGATGTCTCGTCGGAATTGCTCGTTCTGCAGCAGTTCCAGGTTGCGAATGGTGGCAGCGGGGTGGGTGAGGTACTGAGAGTACTCGGGGGTGCGCCAGTAATCGAGGAGGTACTTGAGGTACCGAGCGAAACAGGCCGCGTCCGAGTTATCCTCGTCCTTGGTCGACTTGGATGGGATGGTGTTGGGGTTGGTGGATGGGTTGAATAGATGTGGCATGGTCACGCCAAGATGCTGGAGGTATTGTGGATTGGCCAGGGCCAGGACAAACTCGAGTTCGATGTGGAAGCGTGGGCTCGCTGCCACGGGCGGTTGCGACGGGGCCGCCGCAGCAGATGCCATGGCGAAGGCTGGAATATCAGGAGCAGTGTCTAGCACTTGGGGAGCAGATGAGAGGAGTGGGAGTAGATAAATCAGACCGGTCGCATGTTTCCGATGGGCCAACTTCGAGACGCATTGGATTGAGCGAGCAGGAGCTTATATACGGTGGCTTCCCATCACGCGCAAAATGTTGGTAGAGGCTGACTGGTAGAGCGGGTCGGAGCGACTGACAGGGCAGGGGAAGGGTTCGTGATGGTCACGTGAATCGGCGTTGTGATTTTCCAGGCCCGTGTCGGCGAGTCTCACCAGCAAGGAGCAGTTCACGACGTCCCGTCATCTAACGACACGGCCAGTCGCATCCATCGTCGAAGCCATTTCAGTGGTGTACTCTTGAAAATGTCACCCGCTCTGCGGCCAGTGCTTCGACCGTCGGCGCTGCCCAGTCTGCCGTCGTCGCAGTCTTCCACGACATACATCTGCCAGTCATGTCGGCATGCGCGTCTGCTGAAGCGACCCAAGAGGCCCTACACCTTCACCCAGCTAGTGACGCTATCTGATGGCTCAGCCTACACCATGCGCACCACATCGCCCCGACCGGTGTACCGATCGTCGCGAGACACGCGCAACGCCCCCTTGTGGAACCCGAGCAGCAAGGAGTTGCTCAACGTGGAAGAAGACGAGGCAGGACGACTGGCTGGCTTCCGAGCACGGTTCGGGCGGAGCTTCGACGCGGGCCGAGACACGGGCGCTGGAGAGGAGACGACGGTGCATACCACGCAGGAACCCGACAACCCGGCCACGGACAAGAAGGCCAGGACGGCGAAGAGCAAGGAGCCGACGGACGACGACCTAGACGCCATGTTCGCCGAGGAGGATGATGCGCAGATGTTGGAGATGATCAGCAACTTTGGCAAGGTGGACAAAGGCAGTTCGGCCCAGATTGCGCGGAAGAAGATCTAGACGAGATGACAGCCAACGATGCCGGTCTCCCACCGTCGTGTACAAGTACAGCAGCCAGGAGGTCCAGAGGGACAGGCGGACAGCACCATGATGGTGTCACTATGTACCTGTACCCTAATCTAGACAATGTTCAGCCCATCCTGCAAGACGGGTCAGCGTGTTCGTGCCTATCGTGCCCATAAGACATGCCCTGGCGGTTAGGCTGCAGTACGGCCAGGCAAGACTACCATTATGGCAATGCTCCATCCCCACCACCGCACCACCGTAGCAGTACATCACCGCAGCCCCAGTCACGGGCTGTGCTAGGAACACGAGTGACTCCAAGTCTTTGCTGCATGATCCAACATGGACGACCATCCTTGGGACGGTGTGTGCTCCCCGTCGGCGTGTGGAAGATGCAGGGGTGCTGACTAGCTACGGGGCAGATGTTCCCTCCAAGGCCGACTCGGGCAGCAAGGAAGACGACGACGCGCCATGTGAGTGCCAGCCTGCCAGCCTGGCCGAATGGAATGACCAGCTGAACAGTAGCGACAGCCACGCACGATCCCCCGGCGACCTCGACCCCGGCATCTTCATCTACGCCCAACACCACCACCAACACCACCACGACCCCCAGCACCACCAACCGACCACCAGGCGGCAGAAAAGCCCCAGCCAAGAAGGTGCTGGCCCAGTCGACCGTGCTGCAGTCTGTTGACCATGCCGCTGATCCTCTCGGTCCCTTGGGCGCCGCCGAGCCTGCCCCATCACCAGGCCCACCACCGGCACCTGCCCAAGCCGACCAGGCGCCCATCCCCCCCAGGAAAGAGACCAAAGAGCCGGGCCCAAGACCAGTCAGCGGCGCACCACCACCACCCTCGCCTGCCCCTGGCCCCGACGACACAGACAGCCTCCTCGACCCTCCACATATCCAGCCTCCACGCCAAGGCCCTCTGAGCATGAGCCTGGAGCAAGCGGCCAAGCCCACCTTCGACATCGACGTCGGCGACCCTCACAAGGTCGGTGATCTGACCAGTAGCCACATCGTCTACCAGGTCAGGACCAAGGTAAGACCGGTGCCTCACTTCTGCTCCCCTGCTCCCCTGCTCCCTTAGGGTTAACTGCAAGCAGACCACCTCCAAAGCATATAAACAGCCCGAGTTCGCCGTCTCCCGCAGGTACCGAGACTTCCTCTGGCTCTACACCTCCATGCACACCAACAACCCCGGCGTCGTCATCCCCCCGCCCCCCGAGAAGCAAGCCGTCGGCCGCTTCGACTCCGAGTTCGTCGAGTCGAGGAGACAGGCCCTCGAGCGCATGCTGAACAAGATCGCCGCCCACCCCATCCTCCACCACGATGCCGACCTCAAGATCTTCCTCGAGAGCGAAGCCTTCAACCTCGACGTCAAGAACAAAGAGAACCGCGATCCCCTGCTCGACCAGTCCAACAAGGGCATGCTGAGCGCCATTGGCATCAACGTCGGCTCCTCCGCCGTCAAGTTCGTCGAGCACGACGACTGGTTCCACGACCGCAGGATCTACCTCGATGCCCTCGAGAACCAGCTCAAAGCCCTGATGAAGGCCCTCGACACCGTCGTCATCCAGAGGAAAGGTCTGGCCGATGCCGCCGCCGACTTCGCCACCTCCCTCGGCCAACTCGCCCACGTCGAGCTGAGCCCCACCTTCTCCGCCCCCCTACACGCTCTCTCCGACGTCCAGGTCCGAATCAAAGAGCTCTACCAGCGTCAGGCCCAACAAGACGTCCTCACCCTCGGCATCACCATCGACGAATACGTCCGCCTCATCGGCAGTGTCAAGACCGCCTTCGGCCAGCGCCAGAAAGCATACCACAGTTGGCACGCCGCCGAGTCCGAACTGCAGAAGAAGAGGAACACGCACGACAAACTGCTGAGGCAGGGCAGGAGCCAGCAGGATAAACTGAACGAAGTCTCGGCCAGCGTGAGTGACGCCGAGAAGAAGGCCCATCAGGCCAGGTTGTTGTTCGAGGACATGGGCCGCTTGATGAAAAACGAGCTCGAGCGCTTCGAGCGCGAGAAGGTCGAGGATTTCAAGTCCGGCGTCGAGACCTTCTTGGAGGGTGCCGTCGAGGCCCAGAAAGAGGTATGGACAAAGTCGCCCCTGTCCCAATCCACGCTGACCCGCTCTAGCTCATTGAACTGTGGGAAACCTTCCTGCTGCAGATGGATGCAGACGAAGACGAACTGCTCGGTAGGCCGTCTGCCCCGCCTGACCAATCGACCACAGCTACGACAGACACAAGCCAGGACCAAACCGATTCACATCCAACGGAAGGGAGTGAGCAGGATCCAACACCAGAGGCCCCCGTGGCCACCGCTGCTGATCTGGCACTTGAGCAAGACGCTTAGGTGCCTCTGCAGCTTGTTGCTCGCCATTACAGGTGCAGCCACCGAATCTTCATGATTGGAAGCATGACATAGCGATACCCTTCTCAGCATCTGTCCCGACTGCTAAACTGTTGCTCATCCACATGACACTCAATCTTGACATCGACTGCAACCCGCTCTTGATGGTCGTCCAACGACGACTCTGCCATATATTTCCCTCCATTTGTACTGACAATGTCATAGCTAATTATCAAAGGCAGATAACATCTACGCCTGCAAGTAGAAAACACCAACGTGCTATCGAGGAAGGCCAGGTACTTACTGTCGGCTTCTTCCAACTGTTCATGACCATGGCTTGTAATACGTCCCCACCAGGTAGCACTGACTGCATCACCGTTAACGGTCCCTTCCAACATCCATGTCCTCAATACATCCATTGCCAACATCCTACATCTCCAGACCCAGCTTTCTACCCCTCTGACCACCTGGTCTGTCTCATTCCTCCCCCAAGCACAATTCCTGCTGCTCACGTACTCACTTCCGTCCGCCAACCTGTTCATCACGCACCTCATGCACACCATACATCGGCAGCGGTTCACCCTACTTCAGCCTCTGATTGTCCCGCTCCACCACCATTCTTCTCGTCACCTTCTTTCACTAGCGACCCAGTGCTTCTAGTCAACAAGACGCAGATCAACCTCTCCGGTGTCTGGTGTGTACTACCACTGTTCCTGCTCGTCTTCGCAGCAAGCCTTGTTGCATGGCAAGTTCTGAAGTCGCGGACGACAGACTCTCCGTCCACACCGATTGGCCGCCTCGACACTACAGTCCCGTGGTGCGCAGGTCTTCCTGAGGAGAGGAACGATAGCACTGGAGCTTCTTCAAGACCTGAGAGCGATAAAGCAAGAGACGATTGCAGTGCTGCCTCCCGCGCCGAATCTGCTCCTGAGCATAGCTTAGACCCAGACTCGGATCCGACTTTGAACCGTTCAACAGACTGGCCAGCGCCGAGAAGCAGATCTGGGAGAAGTTCACTTCGATCGCAGTTCGTTCATGGTCAGACGCTTGAAGACCTCCATGACCGAGATCAGAGGATGCTCGGTCATGTCATCGCCCACCTACGAGACCTACAACGCCGTCACCATGAATTAGCGCACCGATTCGCTCCGGATACGACGGGTAGAGCGCAGGTCGTGGTACCATCCGAGTCACACGCAGAATCAGAACGTGGACTGGAAGCCCACGACGATGTCGCGACGGGCCTTGTCGACGGTCTTAGTGGAGGCCACATCGACTCACAAGAAGTGGAGGACGTGAACGGGTACCTGACGGGGGACGAAAGCGAAGATCACCCTCGCCCTGCTGGACGCCACCGTCAATCGAACCGGCCAGACCATGAGAATGTTTCCGTCTACCGTTTTCTCGAGTCGCCCTTTGCGCTTCCACACTCTGTGGAGTCTCTCTGTCCCCATGATTTGGTCGACGAGGTCGACGGATATGCTCCACGCGATCATCGTGCTGGACCGGCGATGCGCCGTACATTGCCAGCTTGGCTTTTCCGCGGCTCTTTCGGACAACAGTTAGAGCAGGACGTGAAGTGTAATACACGCTCGCCTCGATCAGACATCTCGTTCAGAGACCTTCAGCCGTCAACGTCACCTGACATCCACGCCGTCTCGGCAGAATGCAAAGGCCCCGATCCTACCTATACCTGCATGTGCATGTGCATGCGCGATACACCGCAAGATCCAGAACTCGTCGGTGCATCCATGTCTCAACACCAGCAAACTCCATCTGGCGGACGTCGTCGTTCGGCACAGTCACTATTGCTCGGTGCAGTCGGCGATGACCAGTTCTGTGCACGCTCATTCAGAGCTATAGCCGCTCGGAGACGAGGACGATCGCGATCTGATCTGTTTCCTGTACCGATGCCGGCTGCGAACGAGGCCAGCATCGGCAGCGCGCATAGACCGTCCGTATCGGTGGCGCGGAGCAGAGACGATCAACGCGATATAAGCAGGTTCGTTGGACATCAAAGATGTCAGTGTCTTCATTACCGCGGTACTAAACACTTGGTGAAGGTGGCAGACTACGAACATGGTGGCGTGTCAGCACCAGTGATGCAACGTCGAATTGAAACTGGGTCGCAGGTCGCAGTGAAAGATTCGAATGGGACGTTTTCAGAGCAACGGCCATATCTGCTCGCAAGTCCTGACCCTTGGCACACGGAACAGCTGACTGTCGCTTATGCTGAAAAGAAGGGCAAAACCAAGCAGCTTCCCACCCCCTCATCCCCTGTCAAACCTTCCGGACTAATACGAGACGAGAGAGGAAAACCACGACAGAATAAAGCTGGTCGA
The DNA here is from genome assembly GCA_002319055.1 of Knufia petricola. Taxonomy (NCBI): domain Eukaryota; kingdom Fungi; phylum Ascomycota; class Eurotiomycetes; order Chaetothyriales; family Trichomeriaceae; genus Knufia; species Knufia petricola. Next base: position 1,409 of record NMUC01000067.1, on the reverse strand, counting down.
TCCCGCTCCTTCTCGCGGTACAGTGAGTCTATCGAGGGAAATCGTGCCACGCAATGTTGCGCGACCTGCTCGCTTCGTGGTGGGGCTGGCGACGATGAGTACCAAAACCGCAGGACCCACACTTCGCATCCACAGCCTTCTGTGCATAATACTGTGGAGGAGGGCGATGATGAATGGGAAACGACGTCGAGAGTCTCTTCTGTTGGCCGGGCAGCTACGAAGATAGGCGATGCGGTGGGGACAGCTCGGACTGAAACAGGAAATGGTCTTCCACGTGCTAAACCTACAGGATACATTATGGAGGACGGTGACAGAACGTCGATTGAAGAGGCAACGATAGGCTGGCCTCCTGGACACCAGATCAATCACGGTACACGAACAGATCACAGCACCGCGAAAAATGATGACAGCGATCCGGGTCCGGGCTCACCGGGCCACACAGAGGGCATTACCCAGCAACCGTCGAATGTGACAGCACGTCTGACAAGGCAGCGTGCCTTCACCTCTCCCGCCCAGGACAATGATCTGAGACCCAGCTCTCCAATATCAGACTCCAGATCTCTCAGGATCCGTGAGAACTGCACCCCAGATCTGCGTCCAAACACTCCGGTCTCCAATGCATTACACCACCAAGAAGACATGTTCTCGCCTCCGCCCATCTCAGCTGGGCAATCATCGCTCACTTCTCCACCACAGAATATTATCTCTGAAGACCGAAGCCTGGACCCACGTCTCAGTTCCATCTCTGGTTGTGGCAGCGAGCAAGAGCTAGAAGAGTACGCCCACATCCCCCACCAGTCTCATCCCCAACAAGACGAGTCGTCGACTGGTGATGCTTATTTCGAGCCACACCAACGTCTGGCTCGCGGTGGACCGAGACTGGGCCCGGTGCAAATACTCGCACCCACGCGCAGACAACTACATCCGGCCCCGAGTCGTTTGCGGCTAAGCCTCGAGATGGAGACGGAAGCAGAAGCAGAAACAGGACCAGGGGAGCATGGCGCGTCAATCCACAGCTACGGGTATCTCGATCTTCGTCCTCGCCGCGTTCCGCTCGACCGGCTTCCGCATGGGTCACTACGGCGAGGTGGAAGTGGCGATGCTACGGGCTCAGTTCTATCCGAAGGACCACGTCCACCATCTCGAGATGACAAGGAACTCAAGGGCCGTCTGTGCCCAGGATCTCGCGATCACCATCTCGCTGGCCCTGAAGACCCTGGCTCTACGACCGTCCGTGAATGTGGGCGTCGTAGCTGGGACCGTCACGGATACAGGCCGGCTGACATCGGGACTAATCATGATCGGGACGGTGAGGACCAGGAGGGAGGTGGAAATGGCTGGGCTGCAGACTCTGGCTCTGGCTCTGGCTCTGGCTCTGGCTCTGGCTCTGGCTCTGGCTCTGGCTCTGG